>PVJI01018140.1:0-33675 GCA_004026765.1 Micronycteris hirsuta
ATGACATTAAATTTCAGTATTCAGATTTCCTTGATTGCCTTGTAAACTTCACATTGCTATTGGCTTGTTCCAATCAAGATCCAAATAAGGTCCATATGTTGTCTCTCTTCATCTTTAGGTTTACACTTTACTTTTTATTCCTTGCAATTTGTCTGTTGAAAAAGTTGGGTTGTTTGTCCTGCAGAATGCTCCCCAGTCTGCATTTTACTTCGCGGTGATAGCATTTAAACACTCCTCTGTCCCCTGCATTTTCTGTAAGCGGGAGTTGACCGGGAGGCGAAATCTAATTCAGGTTTGAACTTTTTTGGCAAGAACGCCCCATATGTGATAGTATATCTGCTTCCATCCAGAGGCCAGTGACCTGGTGGTTGGCTTTTTAATGAGGAGGTAAGAAATACTGATATTCTAATTCTTCACCTGGAATTTGTATGTAAAGAGAATTTGGGAATAATCTGTTGGTTCCCTAAAGGTGGCCGATAAGTTTTGCATTTGTTTTCAGTGTCTTTTGAATTGCTCGATTTTTGATACAGTGAATGGCTCACATCGATGGCTGATGGATCATATTGTCTGTTCAGCTATTGACCAGTTAGGCTGTATGACTTGTCTTCCCCTCTGTGCCCCCCTGGAGCAGACCCTGGGAGTTTCTCCCCTTTGTATCCCCGTCAGGCTCCTCACAATCACCAGTGCACAGTGGATGCCTTATAAACAAGCCAACAATAACCAAAAATACCCAGTTTGTTAAATAAATTGCTATCGTTTTGTTAAACAACCAAGAGAAGACAGTGGCACGAGATGGGCGCCGGCAGCAGGTAAGCCACCTCACACCAAGGGACCTCGTGGGTGATCTTCTCTCCTCATCCCCGTTGTCCTGAGACACCTGGCAGATGGTGCCACTGTCTTCAGGTTCCTAGCTGTCCCTCTGTGGAGTTACATTTGTTAGAAAAGCAGTAGAAAATTTAAAAAATAAAACGAAAGAAGTTAAGGGGAAAATGAAAGGAAGGAAGGTAGGAAGTAAAAAAAGAAAAGCGGATTCTATGAGGAGACGGGACAAGTACACGCTGTGTGTGAGAGGCAGACGGGCAGAGTAGCCGCAAAGAGCAGTTGGGTGGGGACCCTCTGCCCTTGAATGATACGGTTTCCTGAAGCAGAGAGGCTGGCTCTACAGCCAGAGAGAGAGAGAGTGGGCATGACCATTTCATGGCCGGTGAAGAGAAACCAAGCCCTCCCCCTGCAAGCTAAGGTGGTCCAGCTGCTTGGGAAGATACCTTGCCTTATACATTGGAAGTTTCTTTTTCCCAAGACTCAAAACATATTAACAGCAATTGTCTATATTTAATATTTAAAAATACAACTTGGGAAAACCTGGAGCATTTTAATTCTAAAGCTGGGTGGCTTTTTAAAAAGTCATCTGTGGTCCTCAGATTTCAAGTTGGGAAATTATAATTCTTACCAGGGAGGATCTGGCACAGCCTTAGAATCTCACACTTAAGAGAGGACTGCACGCTAAACTTGGCCTTAGAGATCTATACTAGTTAGCCATTTTTCATGTGATTTTAATGTGGCCCTCTCCACGGTGCATAAGAAGATCAGTGTGTATCTTAGGAATTGCATTTGGCTGCTAGTGAAAGATGCTGCTAAATAAGACATCATCCTGTCTACTCAGTAATTCTTAGGATATAACTTCAAGGTTGCCTCGTGGTTGCAAAATGGCCTCTGAAGTCCAGCCATCACATTCTTGTTCCAGGAAGGAGGAAAGGCGAAGAAGTCCCTCAGCTGAGCCACCTCCCATTTATAAGGAGCTTTCTGTAAAGATGTACCTAACAACTTCTACTTCTATACCACTGGCCAGTACTTAGTTACCTAGCCACTAAAAGAGATATGAAAATTAAGATTCCTTTACCAAAGCAGATTGGGTGGGCATCTATAATTAGTAAGCATGGCATGGCTCTCTCGTGGATCCATTCATTATTCTCTTAAATAATACCAGCAAAAGGCAAACCAAGTATCAGGCCCAGGGTCAGCCACTATGTGTTGGTTTTGAGTTTCTGTTTTGTTGCCTCTTTTGGGAATGGTTCACTGTGGAGCAAAGTTGGAGGTTTTTATCTTAGGTGTTTTCGGTAGCTCTGTTTGTGCAGAGTCAGACCACCCGGGCCCGGAGGAGCTAAGTACGAACCTACTTGCTGTAGGTCTGGCAGTAACAGCGGTCGTGCTGTGCTAATTGGTCTTTTCAACTCTCCATCTGTGTTTTCTCATTAATGTGGCTAATAAGCCGCTGAGGTAGGCAAGAGCAGGTATCCAGCCCATTTTATAGTCCGAGGCTCCAAGTCACGGAGCTGACGCTTATACGGCAGGAAGTAAGATGTCAGTTGCCTGAGGCCGGTCGTAGGTTTAACTGCCTCCCCATGAAACATGCTCAGTGTGCTGGAGGGGAAGGAACTCGGGCTCCCCAGCTCCGCATCCAGAGGTGTCCTTTTAATAGGCAAATCATATTAACTTCATACCTTTTTCCAAGGCTCATTGTGAGATGGGGAATAAAATCCATATGCCTTGACTTGCCCCCACCATCCTTGCTGAGTGGCCTCTGTCACCTCTGTGAGTGACCCCCATTTCCTACCATTCACTGTATCTAGTCCCCTCCAGCTACACTGGTCCCTTTTTGGTGCCATGAAAACTCCTGCCTGTTTGGTGCCTCAGGGCCTCTGCACTTGCTATACCCGCAACCTGAAACATTCGTTGCACCTCCAGTTCTTCGCTGGCGCCTTGCCATCCTTTGGGACTCAGCTTAAATGTCACCTCCTCAAAAGCCTTTGGTGGTGACCCTTTCTATGGGGCATTACGCCTACCTCTATTCTCCATGCCAGCCAGAAAAATTGCTAGCAGAGATTTCTACTTATTTCTTTCATAGCATTTACCTTCTTCTGAAAAGGTTTTGTTTGTTTACTTGTCTATTTTCTCTCTCCTCTAGAGTATAAACTCCTTGAAGGCAGAAACCTCATCGGTCTTGTTCAACACTTTAACCCTCAGAGTTTAGAATGTCTGGCTTAGAACTGCTCAGTAAACATGTGGATGATAATGCCTAACTCTCAAAGCTGCTGTAGGGATCCAATAAGCCCATACATGGAAGTGCGGTTAGCACCAAATATTGATATTTCAAGGTATAACCTACTCCCAGTGCCCATATTTGAGACCACCCTGGTAGACTGTAAGTTCCTCAGTTTCCTTGTCTATAAAATGGGAATAGCAACACCTACCTCTTGGGTGGGTGTAAGAAAGGGGGTGACCCACAGGCTCTGTTTATTGCGCTGCATGCATAGTACATGCTCAGTAAAGCTCGCCAGCTGTATGACCTTGGGCAGAGGACACGTCTTCCGTACATTTACATTTCCTGAGAATAGTTCCCCCCTCTGAAAGCGATGTAGGGAGGATTGAACAAGCTCACCTTAATACGAATGCCACCGTGTGGAAGGACAGATGCTGGAAGGGCAGGTCATCTCACCGGGGGACTCAGAACTGTAGTCTCAGCCGGTGGACTCTGGAACTCTCTATGATGATGGAAATGTTCTCCTCTGCACTGTCCAGGATAGTAGCCACTGGCCACATGCGGCCACAGCGCCCTTGAAATGCGGCTAGTGTGACTAAAGAACTGAATCTTTAATTTTATTTGATTTTAATTACTTTTAATTTAAATAGTCACATGTGAGTGGTCACTGTATTTGGACAGGGCAGGTGAAGTAACTGGAACCCACGGAGCAGCCTGGCTGGAATGCAGTTGGATCCTGCTCCTCAGCCAGACCACGATTCCCCGGAAGGGATCCGTGCCAGGAATCTGGAGACCCCAAAGGTCTTCTGTAATTTTTCTTCTCCTCTCTTCCATCTAGTCCCCCAAGAACACCTCCCTGAATTTATCTTCCGTGATAGGAACATATTTGCATGAACTAAAGACGAACACAGGTTTGAAGTAGACAATTTTTATTCTCAAGCTCAGTAACGCGCATCCCATAGAAGACATACTCTGCCCAGCAGTGGATGTCTGTGTGTCTGCCCCGCTGTGTGTATGGAATTCAAGTCGGCATCTCCCCAAGCTGGAGGTAGCTCAGAGGTGTCCGGGAGAGAAAACAGGACCCTCCAACCCACCTCAGCACCAGGTCATAACTTCCACTGCAAGACTGCAAATAACTGCATCATCCATTACACACTGGGGGTGTCAGTAACACCTGGATAAACAAATGAGCGAAGGGTAGTTAGTGAAAGAGTGAACAGAATTTTGATTATTGATTTGTAGCGCATCAAAGTGACTAATAACAACTCAGGCCTTGGCTGGTGTGGCTCCATGGATTGAGCACCGTCCTGCAAACCAAAGGGTCACCGGTTCGATTCCCAGTCAGGGCACATGCCTGGGTTGTGGGCCAGGTCCCCAGTAGGGGGCGTGTGAGAGGCAACCACACATTGATGTTTCTCTCCCTTTCCTTCTCCCTCCCTTCCCCTCTCTAAAATAAATAAATAAAGTCTTTTTAAAAATTCAGAAGTGGCCTGATTAAAATGAGTGCGCAAAAAGCAGTAACCATGTCTTGATGGGTCCGGAATGTTGTGAACATCTGTTTTATGTTTCTGAAGAAAGGAACATCTATCAGGAGTCCAAAGGGAAGGATGTAAGTTTTAAGAGTTTTCCATTTTGATGTGCATGAGTACTCTTTGTCCTGTAAGGACAATTTTTTGTCATTTGATTTCATTTTAGAAGTTTTCATTTGTCTTTAGATAATGGTGCTATAATTTGACTACGTTGTAGAATTCTGAAGTGGGTAGAACAACTCAAGGGCCTTACATTAGAAGTTCTCTAAGACACCGTAATTAGCTTTTTTTAGTTCATAAATAATTCCCCTGAGATTTAGTTCAATAGATGCCTAATGAGCTTTATTAAGCCTTATTCAAATAGGTTCATATAGAACCACATGAATGTTCCTTATAAAGCAGCATTCATGCATTGGAATTATAGCTTAAATTGCTTAAAATTCTGTCCCCAAACTAGGAACTGCTAAAACTAAATAATCAGGTTAGGTTGGTGGGTCTCAACTCGGGGCAATTTTGCTGCCCGGGGCACGTGGCGGTGTCTGAACACATTTTTCATTTTTGTACCTGGGGGAGGGAGGCATCTGGTGAATAGAAACTGGAGAGGCTACTAGACCTCCTACCATGCCCAGGACAGCCCCCCTGTCTCCACGAAGAACTATCCAACTCAAAATGATTATAAGGCTGAAGCGGAGAAGCCTTGAGTTAGGTATCAAGAAATGCAGCAAAAAATGAGTTTCAACCTGAGGCTGTGAGATGTCCTGGGAATGGTTCCCTGTCCACTTCTGCTGTACGGGGCCTCATGCAGTCAGTCACCCAGCGAGTCCTGGGCGCAGCGTGAATCCAGGCAGGATCACCTTGTTTTTAAAGAGGGAGTGGCACTTTCGGGGGCGTCATCCAAAATAAGAACTTTTCTCCTTTTTAAAATCTTGTTTAACCCCTGGCTGGTGTGGCTCAGTGGACTGAGCACCGGCCTGCAAACCCGAGGGTCGCCAGTTCGATTCCCACTCAGGGCACATGCCTGCTTTGCTGGCTAGGTCCCCAGTAGGGGGCACACAAGAGACAAACGCACACTGATGTTTCTCTCCCTCTCTTTCTCCTTCCCTTCCCCTCTCTCTAAAAGTAAATAAATAAAAATCTTTTAAAAAAATTATTGTTTAAGACGGTCAGAGAGCATAGGTAATGAAATATTTCAGAGAGTTCGTACCGAGTGCGTTGGCAGCTATTGAGAATGCCGGTGAGTGTGTCTGGGAACCAACAATCAGTGTCGCCGAGAAGTTTGAGAAGCTGGACTACATATCAGGTGTGCCGCCGACTAATAACGGTGCCCCTTCCATTGTTTGTTTTGACGATGTGTGATAAAAATTAAATTACTCCTCATATTTATCCTTTAACTTCCACTCACACTAACTATGTAATTATGCGCATAGGTGTATAGCTTTGTGTGTTCCTGTGTTTGACACATTAGTAAAATGTATCTATAAGTAGAAACTATAACCACAAAGTAAAAAAAAAAAATTTCTGGCAGTAGACCAGTGTTTCTCAATCTTTTTCTCATTTCTCCCCACACCCCCACGTCTAAGGAAACTTTAGAAACGCTTCCCTGCTTGTGCTTCCCCCAATGGAATTTTATGATGCCATACTCTGTGTATCTATTGATGTATGTATACCTGTGCTTTATACATAAAAAGAGTGATAATTTTCTCCCCCATAACAAAGTGCACCCCTCTGGGATGATACCGCCCCCAGCGGGAAAGCATGCATTATTAAGAGGAAGACAGCGTTGGGATTATCTGAAGTTCTTTGTACTGTATCATAAGACTTTCCAGAGAGTAAAAGCTTCTCTCCTGTGTCTCCTGTTTTTTGGTAACTTGGTAACGCTGTTGCCTCCGCCACACGCCTCCCTTATGACCGGCCCTATTCCGCCACCTGAACATCTCTTGTCTAGACGGTTGCTCTGGTCAGGCCTATTGCAATCCAAAAAGAGTTGTAGGTGACAGTTAAATTGTGTGAATTTTAAGCTGTATTTAAGGAAGGTCACTGATGTGTCTTGACGACTTTACACTTTTAGATTCCCAGCAAAATTGAATGGGCAGGGACTTCCCAGTCACCCCTGCCCAGCCTCCCCCACTGCCCGCCTCCCCCACCCGAGCAGGGGCTGCGTTTGTTACCACGACGACCCTGCCCTGATTGCTGGTGATCACGCACAGTCTGCAGCCTGTACCTTAGAGGTCGCGCTTGGTGTTCCGTACACCCCGTGGGTGTGACAAGTGGATAATGACAGGGACCCATCACGGTAGCATCACCGGGAGCGTATCCACTGCCTCAAAGTCATCTGCAGGCTGCCTGTGCGTGGAGTGGGGGTGAGGATGCGGGCTGACGGGAACTTCATTCGTCGCTGGAGGGCGTGCAAAACGCCGCAGCCCCTTCGGACAAAGGTTTGGTGGTTTTCTCAGACAGTGAAACATGGAGTTACTGTATGATCCTGCGACTCCCCTCCTAAGAGTATACCCAAAAGAAGTGAACGCTTAATTCCACCACAAACTTGGACCAGGATTCCTTCTGGGGATGATGAAAATTACATTGTGAATGACGCACAACTCTGTGAATGTTCTAAAAATCACGCAGTTATAAACTTGAAGGGGGCGAATTGTATGTGTGAATTATATCTCAATTTAAAGCTGTTTTTTTTTAAGATTTTATTTTTATTTATTTTTTAGAGAGAGGGGAAGGGAGGGAGACAGAGAGGGAGAGAAACAGCAATGTATGATTGCCTCTCACATGGCCCTCACGGGGACCTGGCCTGCAACCTAGGCATGTGCCCTGACTGGGAATTGAACCGGGACCCTTTGGTTTGCAGCCCACGCTCAATCCACTGAGCTACACCAGCCAGGGCTAGAGCTGTTTTTTAAAGATGAAGACAAAAAAAAAAAAATACCACTCTCCCGTCACTACCACCCATTAGCTGTCCCTACCCCTAGGAACCACTGGTCTGCTTTCTAAATCTATAGATTGACCAATTCTTGACATTTCATGCGAATGGAATCATACAGCCTCTGGCTTTTTTATACTTCTTTCATTTTTTTTTGTGTACTTCTTTCTGTAGCCAAATGTTTTCAAGATTCATCCACGTGATAGCATGTATTGGGACCTCATTCTTTTTTACCACCTAGTAGTACTCCACTGTATGGCTGTACCCCAGTTATTCATCTGTTTATCAATCGAAGGACATTGGGGTTGTTTCCAGTTTGGGGGCCAGTTTGTGTGTGGACAGATGTTTTCCATTGTCTTGGGCACATACCAAGGCGTGAAATTGCTGGGTCGTATGGTGACTGAGCCAGACTGTTTTCCAGACTGCCTTGAACCATTCACAGTCCCACCAACTGCTGTGTAAGTGAAGACTCGTTCCAGACTCCCTTCAAGTGAGTTTCCTGAGTCCTGGCCCGGATTCTCCCCTTCCTGTCCCCACACAAGGCCACATCGTCCCTTAATTGGAAGATGGAGGCTTAAACGCGCAATCGTGGGGCTTTTTCATTCCACTCCCAAACACACACACTCCCCAGGTTCAAGGCTCTCTTGAAT
This sequence comes from Micronycteris hirsuta, assembly GCA_004026765.1. NCBI lineage: Eukaryota > Metazoa > Chordata > Mammalia > Chiroptera > Phyllostomidae > Micronycteris > Micronycteris hirsuta. Next base: position 8,149 of record PVJI01018140.1, read on the forward strand.
CACATGGATTCCACCAGCGGCCCTCCCCGGGAGCCTCCCTGCCAGGGCTCCGTGAGAGCTTCTTCTCTTTAATAATAGATCCCATTCTACAGGCCTCTATCCCCATTTGAGGAATTCATCTTAAAAATATCCATGAAGATCTGTTGCTAGTACTAGACTTTAGTTGGCACGTACATCCCTTTTTTTTTTTTTTTTTCCAGCCATATGTCAGCAAACTCCACACCCACGCACCACACACGGGGCAGGCCCGGCCTGTGTCTGTCTCCGTCAGGCACACAGCCCAGGGAGTGGAGTCGGGGACCATCCTCGGTGTCTCACATCTGCTCTGGTATTCAGCTTCTGCCGCATCTTGCTGGGTCACAGGTTCCGCGTGCAGGTGACTCTCTGTTCCGATCAGCTCCCTGTCACTTGTTCCAAGGTGGCCTCTGTGTCCATTTCAGCCCTGCCGCTCTGGTCAATGCTGAGATTTAGTGAAAATGTGAGTCTTTACTCATCTTAATAACAATAAGCAAGATACTGCTTTCCAGTCTATAATCTTATAAAAAGTTCTGATATTTGTAGCCGGTTGTCCCAGGCGGAAGAATATCTGTTCCGTGTTCTCTGTCTCCAGGTCCTGGGCCAGCCGCCCCGCTTTCCGGGGTCCAGTGTGCGTGTCTGGGCCCGGCACGGAGTGGGCACGCGTTGCTCAATCAGCATGGCTGCATGGAGGTGTTGTTTTGTAAATGCGGTGCGTGTCCCACACACCAGCACCGGGCTGAGCAGACCTGTGTTCTCTTTGGCAGGCTATTGGCTGTACTCTGAACTGCAGTTGCCAGAGTTTCAAGCCCGGGAAAATAAACCACCGTCAGTGTGAGCAGTGCCGGCATGGCTGGGTGGCCCACGGTAAGTATTTCTCCCCCTCTCTTGGCTGGCAGCGTTCCCTCTGAATAACTGACAGTTTTTCAGGAACGGATGCCGTGCCTGAGAATGACAGCTGACATTTGTAAGTTGCCGCTGCGTGCCAGGTAACCGGCTAAGAGCTTTGTGTGTGTTATCACTTGGAATCTTAACCACTGAGTATGACGAGTGTTTTGTTAGCCCCGTGTGCTAGCGGCGCACAGCACCATTGCTTTGTGATGACGGAATGTCCTGTGTGGTCTGGTACGGTCGCTCTGGCCCAGGCGCATGCGGAATGCTCAGTTCCGTGTGAGTCTCACGTAAACGATAAATAAGGTTTCAGCCTAAGTCTGTCCCACATGTTTGTTGTTTGTCTGAGGTTTATACTCAGGTTTAACTGGGCATCCTGTATTTTTATCTGCAGAACCTGACCCTACCCTGGCCTCATCGGCCACCAAGTGCTTGAAGTATAACTAGTCTAAGTGCAGAATTGAATTTCGAATTTTCCTAAATGGTAGTGAATTTCTCTCTAAATTGAAGTAGCCATATGCGGCTGATGTCTGTGGCATCCGACAGCATAGATTGCGGTGGTTTAGTTTTCTAAGCCTGACCCCTACGGGGTGCCAGACCAGGCTGAACCCCGGGTCCGCTGGGCTCCCAAGTCCAGGGTCTTCACCTGGTGCTTCCTGATTTTTCCATCCCCTTGATTAGGAACCTGCCACCTTTGTTTGGACCCCCGTGTGTTCTGTACTTTCCCTGCACGTGGCCATTTTAGGCCTCAGGGATGGCATGGGAAAGGGAGGGAAAAAAAGTCTTGGGCCGACCCACTTTATAAGTTCCTGTGACAGCTATTAGGATAATCAATCATTTGTGTAGCCGTGTTTTCTGTGTCGGAACAGACCACTGAGAGTTAGCACCAGCCCATTTCTTGTGCAGGGTTTCTCTGGAAAGTAGAATCTTTAAAAAAAATGGTTATTTCTTCCATTTGGTTTTTCAGCTCTGAGTAAGCTGAGGATCCCCCCTGTGTATCCGACAAGCCAGGTGGAGATCGTCCAGTCCAACGTGGTGTTTGATATAAGCAGCCTTATGCTGTACGGGACCCAGGCCATCCCCGTTCGCCTGAAAATCCTCCTGGACCGGCTCTTCAGCGTGCTGAAGCAAGACGAGGTCCTCCAGATCCTCCATGCCTTGGACTGGACCCTTCAGGATTACATCCGGGGCTACGTCCTGCAGGTAGGGCCGCCGCAGCTACCCTTCTCCTCTGACGGCTTCTCACACCCCCGTCCGTGTAACTGATGTAACGCACTTGCCTACCAGGGTGGTCACCCTGCCCTTCAGTACTTTTTCTAATGGCTGAAGCCCCACCTCATGTTCTGGGAGGGCTCCAGGGCTTTCCTCAAGATTTCTGTGAAAGTCAGGATGTGGGAGCGTCCCCTAATTCTCTGCCTTGGGTTTCACGAAGCAGCTCTTCCCCGGTAAACCATCCGCCCCATCCTGGGGGTTGCCTCCGTCTCTTTGATTACCTGCAAACCATACCTGGTGACACAGACGCTGTCTCTGTCCAAGTTTACTGAGTTGTGGAGGGTGAGCTTTACTTGCAGAGCCCCGTGTGAACAATTGCAGTTTCTGTTCTCTAAAGCCGTCTGCCGCCCCTCTGCTGATTTGCCTTCGTAGAATCGCTGGGAAGGAATTGCTATGTTCCCTCCCAGAATATAGCCTTGTGATATTTTTGTGTTTCTCTCTCTCTCCACTCCTCTTGCGGCCTCCACACACTTTGCCTTCACCTGTCCTCGCCAGAGAGGTGGAAGGCACATCTCTCCACGCCTTCTCTCCCCTCTTTACTTTGCAGAGCGGTTGCACCTGTCTTTCTGTCACGAGCTAGGCCATCCAGGTGTTTCCAGAAGCAAAGAACTTATGTCCTGATGTGAATGACATCATGTCTCTGACATATGAACCAGCTAAAGCATTTTTTCCTTCCCAACACACTAGAAAATGTCGGCCAACTTCAGTGAAATGGGCATGTGAATGTATTTCCAAGACTAACATACACACCGGCTTTTCTCCGATGGGCCATATCACGGAAATGAACACTATTAACCATGTACAGACCTAGGCCCATAAGAAATTGTATGAAGTAGATAGATTATCTCCATTTTCCAGTTGAAAAATCAGAGCGCTTCTAAATCTTGCTGAAGTCACTCAACACCCCTGTGGCAGACCAGAATTTGAACCCGCGTCTTTCTGAGTTGAAAGATCATGCTCTTCCTCTGGAAACAGTTTTACTCACCTCAAGAGCGGGACCCCCGGCAGGCTACAAACAACCTTTCATGTAGAGCAGCGTGAGGATCTTACATTATGACATAGATCAATATTTAATGATCCTAATAATCTTGCTTTCTAGCGTTGGGATTAAAAATATGGAATCAATTACCTTGAACCTCTAGTGCATGAAAAATTTATGATGTTACATTCTTCCTCATCTTCAGAACTCTTACGTGCACTGTGAAAAATCTCAGTAGGCCATCAAATACATGTTCTGTGATAAAATATTTATTGTAGTTTTGGGAAAAGTTAGGCCTTGCTAGAGTCTGCAAGACCTCCAACACGCCCGTGTAATTACAGCTCTGCTTTGCGAGCCCGGGCCGTAGATCAATACAGGCTCATTTGTTTCCCGATGGTAGTTGCTCGGGCAGATTATTAAAATGCCGTGAATAAATACTCGGGCTATATGTAGGTCTGATTGCTCCATCTAGAGCCTGTAGATAAAGCAGTGACTATTTTCAGAAGATACGTATTTTCATTTCCATTGGGAAAATTATCATGCCTCATGCAGGGTGACCAGTTGGTTTGAAATACAATGGAAATGATCACCAAATGTCCCCAAGGCATGAGTGATATAAATGTCATGTCTCCCTTCTGGACCACTGCTTCTGTTCATGCAGTCCATTTTCCGCACAGAGTTTCTGGCCTCGGAGGGTGGCGTGGGTGGGGGCTGAGGTGAACAGGCCCTGTGCTCATCCAGAGGAGGTGTCGTTTTCGAACGTGCACAGAGGTGCCCTGTGGTGCCAGTGGGGGGCCCGCTCTCAGAGAAGCAGGTAAAGAGTGGGGAATTAACCATATGTTTACGTCCTGGTTTGGGTTTAGGACGCATCAGGAAAGGTGCTGGACCACTGGAGCATCATGACCAGTGAGGAGGAAGTGGCCACCCTGCAGCAGTTCCTGCGTTTCGGGGAGACCAAGTCCATCGTGGAGCTCATGGCAGTGCAGGAGAAGGAGGAGCCGTCTGTGCTCATCCCGCCCCCCACCGCCAACGTGGACATCAGGGCTTTCATCGAGAGCTGCGGCCACAGGGGCGCCAGCCTCCCCGCCGCGGCCGGGGACAAGGGCAGCCCCAGCGGCGTGCACCCCTTTGAGAGCCTCATCAACAACATGGCTTTCATGCTGCCTTTCCAGTTCTTCAACCCGGTGCCGCCCGCACTGCTAGGGTCGCTGCCGGAGCAGTACCTGCTGGAGCAGGGCCAGGACCTGAGTCAGGACCCCAGACCGGAAATCCATGGAGCCTTCCCCGACAGCAGCTTCCTGCCTTCCAGCTCCGCTCCGTTTCAGGTCGAGAAAGAGCAGTGTCTGAGCTGTCCCGAGGCTGTCCCTAGCAAGGAAGACAACGCCCACTTAAGCGACTCCAACTCCTACAACATTGTCACCAAGCTGGAGAGGACACAGTTGTCCCCCGAGGCCAAAGTGAAGCCCGAGAGGAACAGCCTCGGCGCCAAGAAGGGCCGGGTGTTCTGCACGGCCTGCGAGAAGACCTTCTATGACAAAGGCACCCTCAAGATCCACTACAACGCCGTGCACCTGAAGATCAAGCACAAGTGCACCATCGAGGGGTGTAACATGGTGTTCAGCTCCCTGAGGAGCCGGAACCGCCACAGCGCCAACCCCAACCCCAGGCTGCACATGCCGATGAACAGGAACAACAGGGACAAGGACCTGAGGAACAGCCTGAGCGTGGCCACCTCCGGGAACTGCAAGCGTGCAGGGTTCACGGGGACGTCTCCGGGCTGCAGGCCTCTCCCTGGCTGCCCTGGTTCCGGCGAGGATGCCAGGGGCCAAGCAGCCTTCCCGGGCGTCGGGCAGAACGGCGTGCTCTTTCCCAACCTGAAGACGGTCCAGCCGGTGCTTCCCTTCTACCGCAGCCCGGCCGCTCCGGCGGAGCTGGCCAACACGCCCGGGCTGCTGCCTTCTCTCCCCTTGCTGTCTTCCTCCGTCTCCGAGCAGCTGGTTTCCAGCGAAGTGCCATTCGATGCCCTTCCCAAGAAGAAGTCCCGGAAGTCCAGCATGCCTATCAAAATAGAGAAGGAGACTGTGGAAATAGCTAACGAGAAGAGGCGTGCGCTTAGCTCGGACGAAGACATGCCCCTGCAGGTGGTCAGTGAGGATGAGCCGGAGGCCTACAGTCCTCGGTTGGACAGGGCACTGGAGGAGCAGTGTGCACCGTCGGGACGCTTAGGGAAGCCTCTCCCTGAAGGGCAGAGGGCCTCCCACCTCCCATCGGTGATTGAGCCCAGGGGAGCCATCACCAGAACCCCCGAGCGAGCCACACAGGACTCTGAGAGAGAAATGGAGCAGATGCCGGAGCTAACCACGGTGCCGAGGGAGGCAGAGGACAGTGGCCGGGACCTCCACCTCCCACCTGGAGTGGAGCCCTGTGTCCCTTTCCCAGACTACGTCAGCCTGCAGCAGCGCCTGCTGGCCGGGGGGCTCTTCAGCGCCTTGTCCACCCGAGGAGTGGCCTTCCCTTGTTTCGAAGATGCTAAGGAACTGGAGCACCTGGGTCCGCACATGTCGGCGAGGCAGAAGGAAGAAAGTCGCCACCAGTGCGACATCTGTCAGAAGACCTTCAAGAACGCTTGCGGCGTGAAAATGCACCACAAGAACATGCACGCCAAGGAGACGCACGTGTGCACGGTGGAGGGCTGCGCGGCCACCTTCCCTTCCCGCCGGAGCAGGGACAGGTAAGGCGATCGTTTGTCCAAAGACAGTGGTGCTTCATCACCTGGAGGGTTGTTGAATGGTGCTTCTGAGCCCTGCCCACCCTTACCGCTTCGGGAGGGCTGCGTGGGGTCAACAGCTTGCATTTCTAAGTGCCCCGGTGCCATGAAGTTAGTGGGCCAGGCACACACTTTGAGAGCCACTGCGCTGTATATAGCTCCTCCTTCCTGCCTGTCCAGTTCCGAAATCCAAACTCATTTGGCCACAAGACGTGACCTGAATGAGGCTATTTGTCATTGTTTTTTTTTTAAGATTTTATTTTTATTTATTTTTAGAGAGAGGGGAATGAAGGAGACAGAAAGGGAGAGAAACAGCAATGTATGGTTGCCTCTCACATGACCCTCACAGGGACCTGGCCTGCAACCCAGGCATGTGCCCCGACTGGGAATCGAACCGGGACCCTCTGGTTCCCAGCCCGCGCTCAATCCACTGAGCTACACCAGCCAGGGCTATTTGTCATTGTTTTTAAAACCACCGTCTGTGTGGATTTTTTGTATCTATTCCAGGCAGAAATATGCATGGATTTATCATGAGGGCTTTCACGTGATAGGACAGTGTATGCATCATCCTGCTTTTTCTGACGTCTGAGAAATTCTGCATTCAGAGACACATTGGGCCCCAGGGGTGTGGCATAGGGGATCGTGACCTCGTTCTCACGTTAGAGGAAGGAAGAAGTGCTTTTAAAATCATCACTGCAGCTCTTGGTGTGGACGGGACACTCGGGAGCTGAGCATGGGACCCGGCGCTTTGCTGTTGCTGCCGGGACCTTTCCGAACAAGGTCCACGGAGCGTGTTTGTCTTTTTTTTTTTTTTTTTTAAATCACTTGTATGTACTGGAAACTGTATGTCAACCTTGTGTCTGGTTTTCTGCTGACACATTCCTGCCCCTTCAACCCAGAACGCTGACATAATCACAGGTCAGAGCTGCAGTTAAGAGGAGTTGCTGCAAAGTGGGTGATCTGGGAGTGCGATTCTGATGACGTCCAGAAAAAAGAATGTGTGAGGGGAGAGCAGTCGAATAGGACATTTGAAACAGGATCACGCTGCCCCCCCCCCGCCCCCTCCTCCTATGTCCTTGGTGATTTAGAAGAGAAAATTCAATCCCCATTCATTTTGGTGAGGGTGTTTTTCCCAGTCTGACCTGAGCATGCATTCTGAGCTGTTGGGAGTCATCCTCTTGTCCACTTGAAGATTGTAGCCCTGGGTAAGGGCTGCGTTTGCTAGTCAGGGCAGCAGGGGATCTCGGAGCAAGGCCCACATGGATTGACAAGTTACGTCCAAATGATATCGTGTGGGTCTCGATAATGGGCGCTCATTACCTGCCCTGCGGGAGTAATCACCGGGTGGAAGGTCGGTGATTGGCGGTGTGTTCACAGTGCTGGCTGTACAGAACCCCTGTCTGGGATCCAGGGAGACGTTGCAAATAGGGACTGAACTTAGTGTGCACGCTTGCGCGCGCGCTCGCTCTCTCTCTCTCTCTCTCTCACACACACACACACACACACTGCTGTTTCCAGTCAATCAGATGTTCATACCCGTAGAACTTCTGGGGTGATATGCGTGCAAATGCCCTAGCTCCTGATGCGAGCCACATAGGGAATCTTAAATTTTGTAGTAGCCACACTAGAAAAAGTAAAAAGAGACAAGTGAAGTAAGTTTTAATAACACTTTATTTCAGTCTATCTGCAATATTATCCTGTCAATATAGGACACAGCCAAATCTCAGGTGCTCCGTAGCCACATGTGAGTGGCTGTCGATTGGACGGTGCCGCTCTGGAAGGTTGTATGTCCTGGTTTCATTGAAGTAAAGTCCTCTGCTTAGTTCCTTATCACTGGTGACCAGTTCCGTCCCAGGACCCCCTGGTTCCAGTGTCCCAGTGGAATTGGCCTAATTGAAATCATCTAGCCATTGTCTTTAGATGAGGCCCAGAAAGTTATGTGTCAATCAGATGGAGGAAGAAGCAGAGAAGGACACACTCCCAGTGTCCAGACTGCTGACGTCCCCCCGGGAAAGCTCCCTTCTGGCGAGAACAGCAGCGGGCCAGTGACCACGAAACACGCAGTGGGCCCTCTGCCCCTTTCCAGAGTGCCATGCATGCCTCACGTTTTGTCTGGTACCTGCCTCGTGTCTCTGCTCAGAATGACGACTCTTTATTTCAAACAACAGCCCGACCCGTTGCTAACCATCTTTTCCCTCTCATAGACACAGTTCAAACCTAAACCTCCACCAAAAAGTGCTGACCCCAGAAGCCGTGGAGAGCAGCGAAGAGCATTTCCGGGCCGCGTACCTCCTCAAAGACGTGGCGAAGGACGCCTACCAGGACGTGGCTTTCACGCAGCAGGCCGCCCAGACGTCTGTCATCTTCAAGGGAACCAGTCGGATGGGCAGCCTGGTTTACCCAATGGCCCAAGTGCACGGCGCCGGCTTGGAGAGCTACCACTCGGGGCCGCCCAGCGAGGGCGCCGTCCTGGATTTGAGCACGACCTCGAGCATGAGGTCAGAGAGCAGCAGCCACTCCTCGTGGGACTCCGACGGGGCCAGCGAGGAAGGCGCCGTGCTCATGGAGGACAGCGACGGGACCTGCGACGGTCCGGTCCCCGGGGACGATGAGTACCCCATCTGTGTCTTGATGGACAAGGCCGATCAGAGCCTCGCCGGCCTGCCCTCGGGGTTGCCCATAACGTGTCACCTCTGCCAAAAGACGTACAGTAACAGAGGGACCTTCCGGGCCCACTACAAAACCGTGCACCTCCGCCAGCTGCACAAGTGCAAAGTCCCGGGCTGCAACACCATGTTCTCGTCCGTGCGCAGCCGGAACAGGCACAGCCAGAACCCCAACCTGCACAAGAGCCTGGCGCCCTCTCCAAGTCCCCTGCAGTGACCGGACCGGAGAAGCCCGTGTCAGGTTTCAGGAGGAAGGTGGTCCACAGGTCACGTTGCTAGATTTGTTCGATGCCCTGTGGGACAAGCCAAGCCAAAGGTATTTGAGTTGACTCTCTAGTCTTCCACAGCAGGATGGGTAAAAGACAAGCCTTGTAGGACGCTGACCAGGGGCAGCCTTTCCTGTTGTTTCTTAACCCAAAGGTATTTTTCAGTGACATGACAAAAACTTGCAGAAATGCAGCTGTCTGGCCCAGATTTGTTTACACATCCTCTGGGCGGTGGTCAGGCCTGCTGAGCGATCGAGGGCAGGGGCCCCGGGCCTGGGGGTCATGTGGCGTGAGGCTTGCAGGAGTAGGGGTCAGCTGAGGGTCCCCGGGGAAGCAGGCTGTCGCCACGCCATAGGTGGGGAGCCCACCCCAAAGATCCCATTGTTTTGTTCCCGCTTCAATGACTCCGAAATCCAGACTTCAGTTTGGGAGCGTGACTGTTGGAGAGAGTCCCCCATTTGGGGTGGAAAATTGCTTCCCCCGCTCCCCCCGCCCATGGAGGTCTTGTGCAGTACTCCAGGGGACCCTCAGAGGAAGCAGATTGGCTTCCAGCTCCACAGAAACGCGAGCATTGCCAAGGGTGTTAGTTCTCGCCCGGTGCCATGCATTCCAGAAGCTAGCGGGGGAAGACTGTGCACTTAAGAGTGGTTTTTGATTTAATTTAAAATAACGTTGATAATATTTAATTTGTGTTTATAGTATGTGAGTCTTTGGGGTGAGTGCAGACAGGTCACCATGTGACCTTCTGGGCCTTGTTCGAAAGCAGAACGAGTGAGAATCTAAACTGTACAACTGCTGCCCATTTTGTATCTGGTGAAGTTCAGAGTCCGTCCCCCATGGGTCCCGGGGGGAAGGAACGCGGGCATGACTCTGGAGGGGACCGTCTGCGTGTATCTGGCCCACGTGTTGAGAGAATGATGTGGTCCTCATGGCTGTCGTCCACCCTCAGTATTGCGGGGTCCCTCGGTCTTCGCCCTTTATCACCGTGTGAGATGGGGGTGAACCGCCGGGTTTACCCAGTAGAAAGAAAACTAGGATATTCTTGCCACGCTCTCTGTCTTAATATTTAACTTATTCTGAAATGTATTCCACATCGGTGCACACGCTTGCCACTGTGGAAGGAAAGCCTCCCCGTCCAGTGGGATGTGGCCGCCCCCTGAAACCTGCCACTTACAGAGCCCTGCTGGCCCGTGCTAGGGAGGAAGAAATTGATTTCATATTAAGACATCACGTGAACCATCTTTTAAAGTTACGGTTGGTTTCAGTAATGAAAAACATCCTTAAAGAGAATTGGGGGCCGTGAGAGAGAGGTTCCTATGGCTGAAAGGTGAAAGAAGCCGAGAACCTGTTACTGATTATTTCACCTTAAAAAAAAAAAAACGTGGCAACTGAAAACTCATCTCTGCTTGCGGTGAGATGTACTGTTCGTCTCTCTTGTTACCCAGCTGTTCGGTGTCCCAGTTTCCCCAAAGCGAAACAATTTGTATGAGTTTTCTATGATTTAATAAAAGTGTATGGCATACGTCTTGTTTGCGAAGGCCCACATTTTGTCACACCGGTTTTTGTCACATGGGCTGCTGGTTGTACGAGTCACGCACGCTCGCACACACATATAGGAGGGATCGTGCAGAGCTGAAAGCCCAGGGGAGGCCGGGAGGCTGAGACTTGGATCAGTTGCTGCAGCGAGACGGGAACTGCTGTGTTCAGCCCGCGAGGCCCACAGGAGCGAAGTGGCGACTTCCCTGGGAGGAGGCCTGAGTATCGATTTGTTGTCGAAATTAAGTGACTTTCAAAAAAGACTGCGCTTTCCCAGGTAAGTCTGATCACCAGTGCCCGCAGGGCAATGCAAGACTGAAATTTCACTCTGAAATATGCAGGTTTTAAAAGGAAGTTTTGGTAACATCTTTTACCTCTTTTTACTTCTGCCCCCCCCTTTTTTTGTACCCTTCCAATCTATCGATAAAGGCCAGATCCCATCTGCCCACCCAGGTCCCCTCTGACTGATGGCTTGTGTGCAGCCCCTTCTCTGTGTAAGCTCCAGAGAGCCTCCCACGGCCCGCCAGCCCCCAGCCCTCTTCCCGCCCCCCGCTCCTTCCCCACCTCCTGCCCACCCGCCCTCCACGGCAGCCTCGGTCAGCGTTTTCTCTCATTGCCCGCAGTAGCTCTTCCACCCCTCTGTGCAAGACACCCCCAGGAGTTGAATTCACTTCCTGCTCTCAGAGAATTGCGGGGGAACCCCCTCAGCCTCTCCCCCATGGCCCACCCCCACCCACACATCTGTCTATGTTCACACCCATCCCCACGTGGTCACGTCTGCCTGGACCTATCTCGTGCCAGACAGGCAGTCACCGTGAGAAGGTGACCAGGGTCCCCCTGCACACCCCCCACCCGGTTTCCTACCACTCTGAGACCCGTCGCGATCTCCTTAGTCTCAATGCCTCTCAAGGAGGGGCCCGAGTTTCCCCAGCTCAGCCTCTGTGATTCTGTCCCCTGGTGCCCGTGGGTGGCTGTGTGAGTCTGGGCCCTCCAAGAAGCAGGTACCCACAGGACTGAACGAGCAGATATTTGATGGAGAGAAAATGGGAAGGGAGCTGGGGGAGCCGGCGGATGCCATGTGGGTCTGACCCTGAGTGAAGGCAGGAAGGAGGGATGGTTGGGTGACATTATCCAAGGCCACCATGTCATCTAAGGAGGTTCAGCAAGGCCTCGGGCCCAGGTCAGCGCCCAGAGCAGCCCTGCATCTCCAGGAGGGGTTCCCTGGGAACCGTCTCTCTCCCACTCGGTCCTCGGCATCCAGAGGCCATGGGAAGTGTGGCCGGTGAGCACATATGACCGCAGATCCGATCCGGGGCAGAGTCCATGGCTAAACCTTACCGTTCTAAAGCCCCTGTGTCCTCTTCAGGGTGGACTTAAACCGATGTCTTAGCTGGACTCTGAAGTATTTCTATTCTTTTTGAAGGCTGGTGGTCTTGCTTCACCCCTCCGATGTCCTGATGGGTCATCGCATCCCTACTCCCCCTCCCACTCATGATCAAACGCATCCTTTCTACTGGTGCCACTTCTCGGGCCTGTTATACTTGTGAATCTTTCTTGTCTTAGTGATTAATACAACAACAAAAAAATAGCTTTCTGAGCCCTGGCTGGTGTAGCTCAGTGGATTGAGCGCGGGCTGGGAACCAGAGGGTCCCGGTTCGATTCCCAGTCAGGGCACATGCCTGGGTTGCAGGCTAGGTCCCCAGTGAGGGCCATGTGAGAGGCAACCACACATTGCTATTTCTCTCCCTCTCGTTCTCCTTCCCCTCTCTCTAGAAATAAATAAATAAAATCTTTAAAAAAAAAAAAAGCTTTCTGGGCCCCTGATCCCTTGTAAGTCACTCTTCTTTCTTCCTCCTCGTACAGGGGAGGTGCTTAGCATAGCAAGTCTTGCCTGATGTCCCCAAATCACTGCACTCTTATTTCTTCCTTCACTCTCTTGATGGCCCCGCTCTCCCCACGGTTCCCCGTGACTCCCAGATGGCCGTATCCAAACGACATGGGGTTCTTCCATGTGCCTGGTCCCTCGCGCTCTCTCTGGGTTGTCTCATTCCCCCCACGACGGTGACGGCTGTCTGTATGCTAGATTTCTCCTTCCACCTCCCTCCCAGCAGGGGCGCTCAGCCACCTACCCCGACACATTACCCGCCAAAACGCCGCTCCCGGTCCTCCCCGGTCCTTCCTGTCAGTGTGACAAGGGTCCTCCATGTCCCTTTCCTCCTCCTCAGATTGTTTCAGCAGCCGCCGCCTCTCACTGCCGTCTCACGTCCACCCTCCGTGTAACAGTCTGAAGGAGCGGGGCTGGAACCCGCGCGGGACCACGGGCAGCCCTCACTTCGCTGTGCCTCACAGAGTCCACGTGCCCGTCCACACGGAGGCAGGAACCTCTCTCGGCAAAGAGGCGACGAGTCACCGAAGACTCAGCCGATGGTTAGCATTTTCTTAGCAATAAAGTATTTTTTAATTAAGGTATGTACATTGTCTTTTAGTCGTAATTATCACTCACTTAATAGATTACAGGATAGTGTAAACGCGGTCATCACATGCGCTGGGTTTGGAACCAAACCCGCAGCATCTCCCAGGTGTGCCTGGAGGTGGCCCCTGCCTGCAGGTGCTTCCCACTGTCCTTGGGGTAGAATCCCCACAACAAGGCGGCCTCTGCCGGGCTGACCCCTGCGAGCGCCCCACAGTGCCAGGACTGGTCAGCCCCTGTGGCCGCGCATGTTGCTTTCTCCCCAGGATCTGCCTTTCCAGTCTCTGATGCAGGAACCCTGGGCCCTCCTTGGAGATGCAACTCAGGTGTCACTTCCAGACACTCCTGGTAACTGTCCTCTCCTTCCCGCTCGTGGGTGAGTGGAGGGAGCCCGTTCTTGGTTCTCAGGTGCTAGCAAGGTTTGCTCGCAGATTCACCTGATCCCACCCCGCGCCTCGCTGGGCAGTTCCGCTGTCAGCACTCACCCCGCATCCAGGGACTTTGCTGGTGGTCCCGACTGTCAGTCCACAGACACGTATTGAAAACCCACCTACTATGTACCAAGCACTGCTGAACAGACTATAGTGAGTTCAATACACAGAGTCTCTGCTCTGGTGGAACTGAGAGACCCTCCAGGGAGACCGATAGGAAACCAAAACATAAAAATAAATTATGCCTGCTGGAATTTCCAGAAGAGGGGTCTCTAACTTCAACTTGCTAGTGTTTCTCCTGGCTAAGCCCATTGGCCTGAAGGCATGGGGTCATGACCTCTCCCCGCTCAAGGTTCCCGGGTGCTCAGCCTCCCCTCCCAGGCGTGTGGCTACAAAATAGAACTTAACTGTCAATGGCCAACACATCCCTAAACCTGCAGCCTGGAGGGGTCACTGCCCATTTGTGTTCAGATTAACCTGAGCCTCCGCCCTGCACTTTAAGAAAACTGATCTCAGCAGGGACTTCCAGCCTTGGAACAGAAGGAAAGCAGGAACCTCCCGGATCCGGAGAGCGGGCTTTCAAACCAGCAAAGCTGCCACTGGCAAATGAAAACTAACCTTCATGCCCTTAGACATAAAGATCTGATAATATCTACTTCCCTGATGAAGCTCTCAAAACCTATTTACCTCCCTGCTGGCACCTAGATTTTGCCAGATTACTTAAAATCCACCTCTAGGAAGACTTATAGGTTTCTTTGTTTTTTTTCTTTATTGAAATGAAATTCACATGACATAAATGGTTACCATTTTAACCATTTTAAAGAGTATAACCCAGTGGTATTCAGAACATTCACAAGGTTGTGCAGCCTCTATCTAGTTCCGAAACAGTTTCATCTTGCTCCAGTGAACCCCCGGCCCCATGAGGCAGTCACTCCCACTCTGCAACCGCTCGCCCACTTCCTGCCTCTGTGGGTTTGCTTGTTGTCACATACGTGGAATTGTACAATGTCTGGCCTTTCGCATCTGGCTTTCTTTATTAACTGTTTTCCAGGTTGATCCACACTGTAATGTATATTATTTCTTATGGCAAATAATAGTCCATTGTATGGATGTACCACACCCATTTTATGTTGGTTTTCCACTCATCGGTTGGTTTCCACTTTTTGGCTGTTAAGAATAATGCTCCTATGAACATTTGGGTACAAGTTTTTTGTGTGGACATGCGTTTGCACTTCACCTGGGTACACACCTGGGAGTGGAAGTGCTGGGTGGTGGGGTAACTGACTGTTCTGAGGAAGCGCTAGGCTCTTTTCTGAGATTGCTGATTCTTAGACTTGTGTATGGCTTTGCATTTCAGATTGTTGGTGAATGGTGCCCTCTGCTGGAAAATCTTGGTTATTGCAGTGGATGTTGTGCATTTCTCTTATGTCAGACCTAAGAAATGTGTTTGGAAATTCCCCTGGCCACCCAAGGCCAGCTGAAAAAAAGAACATGTTTCTGGAGTGTTCTTAAGCCCGCTCCCTGGAGGTATATCTCATTGTGATTTTTACTTGCCTTTCCCTGATAATTAGGGATATTGAGCACCTTTTCATACAGCTGTTGGCCATTTGTGTATCTTCTTAGGAAAAGTAGCCCTTGACAATTTTTGACTTTATGTATATAATACATTATTTATATAAAACCAAAGCTTTTCATTTTAACTTTAAACTTTATAAAACGGTTTCATGAAAAACGTATTTTCCATTCACACATAAAATGTCCATTTTTTTCCCCCAACGGAAAGAATTGGTACTTCTAGACAAATGTAGACATATACACAATAAGATTAGTTTTAATTGTTTAGTATTGCAAAATGTTCTTCAGCCACGCTGTGCTACTGTTGGCCGGCGCCTTGTTAATTCATGCCAGAATGATAAATTGTAATACAAAAAAAATTAACCTTACCTGGAAAAAAAATATTTCGTTACACAAAAATGTGTTGTACTGAAGCCATCAGAGGAAGAAGGAGGTAATTGTTCTCCACGCGTTCCTAAGAGGTCTCCTGCTCAGACCTCCAGGCTCCCAGCCCCATCGACCATCATGCTGGCAACCGGGCCACCCCCAAACCAGCACAGTGTTTTGACAGAGTCTCCTTGTGTTCTGGGGTCCCAAGCAGTGTTTTCAATTGATATGCAGGGCCCGGGCCAGGATGCCTCTGGCACAGACTGTGACTGGTTCAGTCAGAAGTGAAGGACAAAAACCATTTCAGAGCCACGTGAGCAGGGCAAGTGCTAGGCTGAAGCACCGTGAAGCCATCTTGACTGGGGGATTCTCAGAATCTCGAACGTGTTAGAGAAGCTAACAGATGGGGACACACCTGACAGAAGTGTTTCCAACTCTTACGCTTTTTTTTTTTTTTTTCTTACCTTATTTCACAGGCAAACAATGTAATACAACCTTGAATAAAGAAAGAAACAGCACATACATATCCTTGCCTTCTTCCTAATCCTAGAAAAAAATGTCAGGGTTTCAACACTATGTTTGTTGGTGGACTTTTTTTAGATAGTGTTTATTCTATTAAGAAAATATCTATTTCTAATTTAATGGTTTTTTTTCCATGTATCCTGGATTATATCCATTTTTCTGCATTTTTTGAAAGGATCATGTGATTTTTTCCCCCTTTAATATATTAATGTTGTGAGTGACTTTGATCGATTTTCACATGTTAATCAACATGCACTCTGGATTAGGTTCAAATTTCTTGTGCTGTGTTATTCTTTTCATGTACACCAGGATTTGCTTTAGTGACATTTTGGTTGACTTTTTAAAATCTGTTACAGAGTGATTGGCATGTGGTTTTCCTTTCTTGTGTTGCACCGGCCAGGTTTTGGTATGAAAACTGTGCTTTTCTTGTCCCGTTCTCTGAAAGAGCTGGCATGAGCTTGGCAGGATTTGTCCCTAAAATATTCAGTCTGATACGCCAGTGAGGCATCTGGGCATCTTTAGGGGAAGATTTCCATTACAGATGAAGTTTCTTTCTTTAGTAGATTTAGGACTAGCCCCATTTACCTTGTGTCCCTTTTGGGAAGATGCGTTTGGCTTTGTCGATCCTCTCTGTGATATATTTCTATAGTTTATTAATTTCTGCTCTTTGCTATTTCCTTCCTTCTCCTTTTCCAGATTTTCCTTTCTGTTCTTTTTCCAAGTGCTTGAGGTGGGCTGCATAGATCTTTGCTTTCCATCCTTTTCCCCCTGGTATATATGCTTAAGACTCATTAAACAGCTTTAGCTTCACCCTGCAAGTGTAGATCTGTTGTGTTTCCAATATTATTCCATTCAAAATATAATTTGATTTCCATTGTGGTTTCTTCCTTGCCTCCTGGGTTATTTAAAATTAGGCCATAAGCCCAGCTGGTGTAGCTCAGTGGATTGAGCGCAGGCTGGGAACCAAGGGGTCCCGGTTCGATTCCCAGTCGGGGCATATGCCTGGGTTGCAGGCCAGGTCCCCAGTGAGGGCCACGTGAGAGGCAACCATACACTGCTGTTTCTCCCTCTCTTTCTCCCTCCCTTCTCCTCTCTCTAAAAATAAATAAAATCTAAAAAAAAAAAAATAGGCCATAAAATATTCCCAAATATTTGGGAATTTCCAAGTTTTCTTTTGTGATTGATTTCAGAGCCTAATTCCAGTGTGGTCAGAGAATGTGCAAGGCCTAACTTCAGTCCTTTGGAAGTTGTTGGGACTAACTCTACAGCTAGCATGTTGTCAATTTTGGTAAACATTCCATGTATATTCAAAAATAATGTGATGTGTCTATAGAAATCTGGTGCTGTATTCTAAAGATACCAATAAGATTTTATTACCTATGTTATTCAAACCCTCTATATCCTCACTGATTTTTTTTTAAGATTTTTATGTATTTATTTTTAGATAGAAGGGAAGGGAGGGAGAGAAACATCAATGTGTGGTTGCCTCTCACATGGACCTCACTGGGGACCTGGCCTGCAACCCAGGCATGAGCCCTGACTGGGAATTGAAATGGCAACCCTTTGGTTCCCAGCCCATGCTCAATCCACTGAGCTACACCAGCCAGGGTTATCATTACTGATTTTTGTGTCTACTTTTCTATCACTCCCCAAGAGACCTGTGTTGAAATCTCCTACTGTAATTGTGAATTTGTCTCTTCTCTTTTAGTTTTGTCAATGTCTTTATACATTTTTGAGGTTATGTTATCAGTGTCTAGACATTAAGCATTTTATTTCTTTTTGGTGAATGGGCTCTTTATTTTTTTGTCCTGCCTCTTTACAGCAGAATTTCTCAACTGCAGCACTGTTGACATGCGGGGTGGGCTCATTCTTTAACTGGGCGTGTCAGGGGGCACTGACCTGTGCTCTGTGCGACGCTTACCAGTTTCCTTGTTCTCTGCCCACTAGAGGCAGTACCATCCCCACCCCCAGCCATGACCATCAAACATACCTCCGTATATTGCCCAATGCCCACTGGGGGGCAAAAGCGTGCCCCGTTGAGAGCCACTGATCTGTAAATAATGCTGTGTGCCTTAACCTCTATTTTGTCTGACTTTGGTTATATACTATGTTACTGTTTTGTCCTTCCCATTACTTGAGCATGCTTTTATTATTTAGTTATTTTAGAGACCACATGTATCTTTAACTTATTAAAATATAATGTCAGTACCTTTGCCATTTTATTATCTTAGGACCTTAGACCTTTTTATTCCATTTACCTCAATCTCACTTTTTGTGAATTTTTCATTCTCCATTATATAACCCAAGTAATTTATCATTACTTAATTTCACACAGTCAATGTTTTTGCCTTGGCCGGTGTGTGGCTCAGCGGATTGTGTGTCATCCCGCAAACTGGAAAGTCACAGGTTCAATTCTCGGTTGGGGCGCGTGCCTGGCTTGCAGGTTTGGTCCTAGTCTGGGCACCTACAAAAGGCAAGGCAACCAATCCAAGTTTCTCTCCCACATCAATGTTTCTCTCCCTCTCTCTCTCCCTCCCTTCCCCTCTCTCTAAAATTAACAAGCATGTCTTCGGATGAGGATAAAAATAATAGTAATAAAAATAAACAGCCAATGTTTTTCAGTTTACGCCAACATTTTTTTTTCCATTCTCTTCATTTCTTCCCGCAGCTCCCTGCTTCCGTCTGGGATCCCGTGTCTGTAGTATCTCATTTAGTGCAGGCTACAGTAGATAAATTCCACATACAGGTTTATGTTTAATCCCCAAATTATCTTCGTGTTTCTCTTTTATTGGAAAGATAGTTTGCTTGGTTTGGAATCTTAGGTGGCCGATTTTTTTCTTTCTGTGGATATATCAGCTGTCAGTCTCTGTGCAGCACCTTCGACAACAGCGTGCTTCTGCCTTGGTCTGGGAGCTTACCCATTTTTACTATGATGTGCTTTTGTTTTGTTTTGTAAAGTTTTAAATTTCGATGCACTCCAACTTACCTATTTTTTTCGTTGCCTGTGCTTTTTTTTAATTGATTTTTTTAGAGAGAGAGAGGAAGCGGGGAGAAAGAGAAACACTGATTTGCTGTTCCACTTATTCATGCATTCGTTGGTTGATTCTTGAATGTGCCCCGACTGGGGGTTGAACCCACAACCTTAGTAGGATGATATTCTAACCAACTGAGCTCCCAGCCAGGGCTGGCTTTTCTCTCTCTCTCTCAAGTCTTTCATTCTCTTGGGCCTGCCTCTCACCATGTGCCAATTCCCCCTCCATACCAGCAGGGTATTTAACATTATTTACATGGTGGGTCAGGACTCAATGAAGGTGAAAACAGCCCTGGCTGCTGTGGCTCAGTGGATTGAATGCAGGCCTGCAAACCAAAGAGTTGCTGGTTCAATTCCCAGTCAGGGCACATGCCTGGGTTGGGGGCCAGGTTCCCAGTGTGGGGGCGGGGTGAGAGGCAACCACACATTGATGTTTTTCTCCCTGTTTCCCCTTCCCTTTCCCCCTTGCTAAAATAAATAAATAAAATCTTTATTTTAAAAAAATGGTGAAAACAGAAGCTGCTGTGCCTCTTAATGCCTAGGCCTAGAATGAGCAAAGCACCGTCTCTCCCACCGCCTTCATCCAGTAGCCCTGCAGAGGGCTGGACTTTGATCCGCCCCGCCACCCCCGCCTCCCAGGACTCTAGCAGCACGACCTTACCCAGCGTGGTTTGGATCCCCTCCGTCTCCACAGCTCCTAGACCTGGAACAATGATAGGTGCCTAAAGGTGCTCAGCACATTTTTGTTCACAAGGAAGGAAGGAAGCAATGCGAACTGTGTGACCTGGCGCCCCCTTCAGCAGTGTGCACAGTGACCCTGGAACGGTACTGGCAAAAATGGCAGCCAAATGTGCAACTTCTTCAAGCCTTTAACACCTTCTGCATCTTGGATCACCTCCCCCCAGAGAGCTGGGAACTCCTGACAGATCTCCAGTTTGCTCCTCGGCCTGGGATAGGACAGGGAAGGGGCGAGAACATGAATAATCTCCTTGGATGGGCCTTTGGACTCTGACTCCCAGGGAGGAGAATTCTCAAGACCTGAAACAATCCCCCTTTTCCTCCCAGACAAGATCCCGGGAGGCTCAAGTAACGCCTTCGGAGACCATGAATATGCTTCTGAGGTCAGTGGTGGGGCGCCCTCTGCCTCCCTCGGTGGTGGCCTGGGTGCCGGTGCTGCTGTTCCCCACCCTCCCTCCAGCAGCGCCGACCCCTGTCCCGTTGCGGTGCAGTGCCTTCTGCCCGCCTGGAACTGTGCCGAAGCTCCCACCGCGGTGGGAGTCCTCTCTCTCATCTCCAGTCCCGTATTAGATAGAGTTCTTTTATTTGGGTGCCAATAGCTTACCGCCCTTTCTCTTTCAAGGCCCGTGAGTCCATGCCCCCTGGGACTGGGTCAAAGGATATTCGAGAGATACGTCTTCCAGCAAAGGCAGTGCAAGTGAGCTCCGATGCAAAGTACAAGGAGCTCCGTCTGACATGCTGTGTGTGTGTGTGTGTGTGTGTGTGTGTGTGTGTGTGTGGTGAACACCAAATTTCCCTGACTCCCTTTCCACAACTCTCTTCAGTACACCGTCTGAACAACCCCAACAAAGGTAACAATACCAACTGACACTCAACGAGTCCTTACTATGTGCCAGGCACCATTCTCAGTGTTTTTTTTTTTTAATGTGCCCTACATAATTTGGGTGGAGGAATAGATGTCGGGCACTCGAAGCATCATGGAATGGGTGAATTGGGGCAGGGGGGTGGGAAGCTTTGAAGGGACTGTTAAGAGTTTTACTAAGAAGCTGAGTCAGGATGACATGAAAGGGGAGGTAAGAGCAGAACAGGGTCAACAACACGTGTGGGTGCAGGTGAAGGGGAAGAGAGCAGGCAAAGAATAGATCAAAGAGCCCAGAGTAAGAGAAGTTATAGCCTGTAGGGATTTGAGGATGTGCAAATCAAAAGTGATCAAAGGAAGTTGAAATTATCACCGTTGGTGAATGGCATTCTTTTCAAATTTCAGAAGTAAAATGAACTGTGTTCTCTTTTGACACAGCAAATAGACCTGCTCTTGGGGGCGTGTTGACTAAAACGAAACACGTCACACTCTTAATGGTCTTAGTGGCATCTCTGCAGGGTTACTTGCTCTTTACCTATCTGAGTAGAGCATTCTTATGGAACAGCCACAGGAACAGTCCTTTGCATAAAAGCAGAGGAACCAGTCTGGAAGCTCGGTCTGCCCCGAAGGCCACAGGGCAATGCTTCGCCCCTGGCAAAACCGTGTCCACAGGGTGGTCTGCATCCAGCCTGGCACTGCAAGGACAGATGGTCTCATAGCGACGCAGATTAGCAGACAGGAGATGCCTGATGACCAGTCAGAGGGAGCCCAATAAGGGGCTCGTAAGTGCGTGTGTTCTTAAGTCCAACTCGGTGTAGGGCCGGAGAGGCGGGCAAGTGATGCGTGCTGAGCAGTCAGACCAAGCTCGACCGAAAGCCTCACACCACAGCCTGGACTGCGAGAAATCTCCACGTTCTCAAAGTAACCAAACCCCATCACTGATCCCCTCCGGCCTCTATCTTCAACCGCTCTCCTGGCTCCTCCTGTCTCCTCATTACAAGCTCGTATTTCTCTGGTCTTTAGAAACCACCTAAACAATCAGAACAAGTCTTCCTTCGCGCTTTCATGCCGTTCCTTCTCCACTGCTGGGAACGAGCTGTCTGCCCTTCCTGCCTCCACATTTTCACTTCTCGTTCACGTCTCTGGTTCTTCCCGACATCGCGTCAGTAAACTGGTTCTGACAAAGTCACCGGTGACTTCTCAACCGCCAGCTTCAGTGAACTGTCTTCTTCCTTATCTTACTTGACCTCTCCGTGGCATCTATGAGCCCACATCCCTCCCTCTGGAAATTCTTTAATCCTTGGTTCCTACAGAAAGAGGACCACGCTCTTTCTTTTTCTACATGACCCTTAATGTTGGTGTTACCTGGCTCCATTCTCGCCCACTCCTTTTCTCATTCCTCCGGGGTTCAGCCACCACCGACGTATGGGTGTCACTACTTTCTCCAAACTGTTTATTCAACTGCCCATGAAATCTCTCTCTCTGGGAGCCCCATGGAAACCTCAACACACAAAACCACGCATATCTCACCCCCAGATTGCCTGTTCTTTATGGCTTCCTCACCTTGGTGAGGGTCAAAAGTAATCACCCTGTTGTGTGAGCCAGAAACCAGGGGAGGGTTTCTGACCCTGCCTTTTTCCTACCCATGAGCCGCTGAGTGAGTCGGCAAGCCCCGTCTAAGCCTTTGTTGTCCTTCTTTTGGTGAGAGCCCCCTATGTGAGCCCCAGCCTCTCACCCAGAAATCCAGACTAATTTGTCTAAAATAGATGATGGTGACCTTCCCCTGCTTAAACTCCTCCTATGGCTTCCAACCGGGAGGCCAGACCACAGGGGACAAGCAGCCAACAGCCAGGACTTCGGTAGCTAGTCAGAGAGCCATTGGGGTTTGACATAAGAGGATGTAGGAAGCAGTCACAGGTTCCCGAGCAGGGCGTGATGGCATGATGACAGGTACACAGGACAGGTCCTACAAGTAGGAGACACACTAGCAGACGGCTACAGGCAGAATGGGTACTTCCAAAATTCGCGTGAAATGCTAATGCCCAATGTGTTTGGAAATGGGCCCTTTGGGAGCTGATTCATGAGGACTGGGCCCTGAGGAGTGGGACTAACGCCCTCGTAAGAGAGACCCCAGAGCTTCCGGGTCCTCCTCCCCCCCCACCTGCTGTCGGAACTACTGCTGAAAAGACCAGGAAGCCGGCCCACACCAGATGACAGAATGGCCCGTGGCTTGTTCTTGGACCTCTGAGCCTCCAGAACTGTGAGAAATCAATGTCCATTGTTAACGCATCACCCAGTCCATGGTGTTTCATTGTCGCAACCCAAAGGGACTGTTAAAAAAGAGAAAACAGGCCCCAAACCTAGTCACTTGTGCTAAGCCGTGTCACCAGACTGAGACTTAGAATACCTAACTTAATTACAGTTGCAACTGCCCCCGGAGTGAAATCTTAGGCCAGTTGACCTAGAATGACCTGGCCAGCACTAGGTAGGTCATCTGCC
Organism: Micronycteris hirsuta; assembly: GCA_004026765.1. Classification (NCBI taxonomy): domain Eukaryota; kingdom Metazoa; phylum Chordata; class Mammalia; order Chiroptera; family Phyllostomidae; genus Micronycteris; species Micronycteris hirsuta. The sequence goes on from PVJI01018140.1 coordinate 31,032, forward strand.
TGACAGACCCCTGAAGTTGCCCAAAGAAACCTGACCTTACTTGAAATAATCTTGCCTAGTAACTTCCTGTCCTTCCCCCTTCTACTTCTAAGTCTTTCATTGAGTACAGCTCCTTTCTCTCCGATGGGATGCTGCCCATTCACCAATCGATGAAAAAAGCCAATAGGATCTTTAAGATTTACTCAGTTGAATTTTGTTGTCTAACGGGACTAAAGTGCCACCTATTCCAACTGCGGCAGAAGGACCTAAGACCCGCTCTTCAACAGCTAGAAAAGAGGGAAAGGGGGAACCTGCAGGGTTGGTGAGAAGGGTAAATGTTTACAAAGGAAAATCACCAGATCAAGTAGTAAGGAAATGCATCAGTAGGTCACGTCAAGCACTATTCACAAAGCAAACAGTCCACAGGAAGTCTAGGGACTTCAAAGCCCCATTATTGGGAGTCCTGTCTCAAGGCACGGGAGCTAGGTGTACCCGCGCGCGCGCGCACACACACACCAAACAATACAGGGCAAGTGAGGAAGGCAGATGCTGGGAGAAACTTCTACGAAGGGAGAGAGGGCAGGCAAGCCTAGAAGAGGGGACACACACAGGAGCACTGTCCTAGTGGAAGGGTGAGGGCCACAAAGTCCGTTACACTGAGGAGCTGCGCTAGCGGCCCTCTTCAAGGTGGGCTTCGGGATGATGAAAGAGGCAGCATTCATTCATTGGGCAGATTCAAACACATCTTGCCCAAAACGTTGCCAGGATTGGAAACAAGTGACCTGCCAGAGTAAGTCCCTTTTGCAAAAAGACCGGCCTGTAAGCCACAGAAATAAGGACGCACAACCACTCACGGGCTTTGGCGCCCCGGAGATCCAAGTTCGAATCCCGACAGTGCCCCCCTGGGTGGGTCACACTGCCTTTTCAAGGGCAGACCTGGGGCGAGAACCCAAGGTCGCCGCCAAGTCCACAGCGGTGGCCCCTCCAGCGGCCTGACGATTCCCGGGCCTGCGGAGCCTCTGCGCCCGTCCACGGGGAGCCGGGCGGGGGTCGCGGGGCTGGGGGCGCCCCGCGTGGCGCGGACGCGGGGAGGGGTGGCCGGGTAGCGATTGGCTGGGCCGTGCGGGCAGCTCGGGGCCGAGAACAAAAGAGCGCGGCGGCGGGCGGCCCCGGAGTCGGCGCTCCCGCCCGCCCGGCGCGGGCTCGGTGCTGGGGAGGACGCGCCCACCGCCCGCCCGTTCTCCGCGCCGCGGCCGGCGCGCTCCGTTTCTGGGCGGAAGCCGGCCGTGCACCTCGGAATTAAGCGGCCGGCGCGGGAAGGGGGCGGGGGCTGGGCGCGCGAGAACAATAATCGGCTCGCGGCTGCGGCGGCTGCCCGAGGAGGGGTTCGGAGGAGGCGCGAGGCCCGGCCCGCCGCGCCCGGAACCGGGAGGGAGGCCGGCGGCGGCGGCGGCATGAGGCGGGCTGCGCGGCGTCCGTGAGCGCGCGGCGGGCCGAGCCGAGGCCGGGCGCCCCTCCCCGCCGCCGGGCCGTGATTTGCAGGCCCGCTGCGCCCCCCGCCCACCCCGCGCCCCCGCCGCCGTTCGCAGCTTCCCTTCGTCGGAGCGGCCGCCCGCCCGTCCGAGGCCGCGGGGAGCGCGGCGCAGTCCGTCGGCCCGCGGGGTGGGGGGGCGGCCTGCCGGCGTCTTCGCGGCGGCGATCAAGGACGACCGGGAAGGGGAGCGGCCGGGATGGCGCGCCCGCGGCCCCGCGAGTACAAGGCGGGCGACCTGGTGTTCGCCAAGATGAAGGGCTACCCGCACTGGCCGGCCCGGGTGAGTACGGCGGCCGCGCGCGGGCCCGCCCGCCCACCATTTTCCCTTCGTGATGGCGCGCCCGCCCCCTTCCCTTCCCTTCCCCTCGCCTCGCCGGCCCCGCAGGCCGCCGCCGCCCGGGGAGCCCGGCGCTGGCGGAGCCCGCGGCCTGGGGCGGCGGCGGCGGCCGGGCAGGGGCGTCGGGGCGCGCGCTGCAAATGGCCGTCCGCGAGCGGGCGGCGGCGGCGGCGGCGCATCCTGGCAAGGCCGGCGGTGTCACCGAGAGGCCAGCGGGAGCCCGCTGGCGCTCGTTCAGCCATCGCTCGGAGCATCCTCCGCCATCCAGACTTGTTGAGTCTTCCCAGAGCGCGATGCCGGGGCCCCCGCCAGCCCATCCTTGTCCCGGGGACGTGCCTCCCCGATCGCCTCGTTCCCGCGAACCGACGCCCGAGAGAGCGGGCTGGTGGCACCGCGACGCCCCTCGAGCCGCTTCACCTCCATGTTGGTTTTAGGTCGATCCCAGACCTACCTGATCCTTGGCCTCCGCTCCAGCCCGCAAGGGCGCTCCCGTCCCCGGGAGCATCTGCCTGTCACACAGACACGGCATTGACATCTTTTTAGGAGGCCCTTTGAGTGAGGAGGGGCAGCAACACTACCGGGTGTGCTTTGTGTGTTAAACTACATCCCTTTTAATTTTGTAATAGTTGGCAGTTCATTGCTTGAAATAAAAAGGAGGGTCCGGGCATCTTGGAGGCTATGTTGGTGCCCTTGAGGAATTGAACTGGGCATGGGGAATATTAGCATGCATGTGAGGGTGGGCTCTAAAACGTTGTCTGGTAGTCAAACGAGGAGAGCAAAACCAAAAAAAAAAA
>PVJI01018141.1:0-33968 GCA_004026765.1 Micronycteris hirsuta
GTCCCAGTGTGAAGGACCGTATTGGCTCACAGGAAGGAGCAGCCAAATTCCTCACTAAAACCTTCTTCCTCTTTAGGGTACATTAGAAAACATGTGTTTAATAATGATAATCATTTACAAGGAGACTCAGCCTCTCATAGATACTACAGAATTACAGATGCTCCCATCAAAGATAAATAGCATTAATTAAATACTTTCCTCTTTCAGTATAAAATATAATGATTTACATCTTAGTAAAGGAAGACTACTCAATTCTCAGGCACCGCTGCAGTGAGGTTATTTCTGAAATTTTAATGCCTCACCCTCTTCTTCACCAGTCTTTCAGACTTGCTTTTCTTTCTACTTTCCTCATAAAAGTTTATTCTCAAAGAAGATGTTATCTCAAATAACTTCATTTTTTCCGACTCACCAAGATGCTACTCTGTGGCTTGCTTATATGAATCCTATGGGGTCAGAATGACTGCTGTATAAAAATTATTGCATTCAATCTATCTGTGGCTCAACAAACAGTTCTCACATAAATAGAAGGTCACCTGTTATGAATCATTAAGGTCTCAAGGGAAGCCTTCCTGCACTCCTCAAATGTTATCTTCCTGAATATAGGTAAATACAGATAATCACAATACAGCCTACTCATTATTGCTTTCTAGTTTAAGATTTCCTTTCTGCAGATACCACGTGTAAGAAAATGTTGCATTATTTACACTAGGGTATCTTCAATAGCAAATACCTTTCTTTTCAGGGTCTGCAAAATTCTATAATAGTCTTAACTTAAGATTCAAAATGCTTTACTCTTTAGGGATTTAAGTCAAGTTCAAATAAAGTAAAACTCATAGTCCGGTACTTAAAATAAAATGGTATGTCTGTTTGGCTTTTGACAGCATAGTCCATTGAGACAGAATCTCTTACCTTGATGCTGCAAAATTTATATTTAGTTTCTAAAAATGAAGTGGCTCCCAGGAGTTGTTACAGAGACTTAGACAGTTTGTGCTTATTAGCACGTGTATCTGTGGAAAAGACAGTGACTCAGCTTGAAGGGACGAGTTAAACCAAATCGAATCCTAAGACATCACGAGATTTATCACATTTTTTTCTTTAACATGAGGAAAAATTCATAAACTGGATTCTAAAGCAACCAAATACCTCTAAACTAACTGTAGCCACCATATTACATTCGTATTACCACAGGAGACTTTGAGTAGAGTTTCACAAATCTGGAATGCCGCAATTTTTTTTTAGAGAAGCTCATGAATGTAATAGTACGTATTTGACAGCAAGTCATTAGTGGTCCATCAGTCACTTGAAAGCAAAGTTTTTTTCATTTGAGTAGCTGCCTGGGTATGCTGCTCCAGTGATACACGACCTGCGTGATTGTATTGCAAATGTGTTAGTGTTCAGTTAACATATGCGATCCTAAGCATGGCTGGCAGAAAAAGCCCAGGCTGTTTTTAAACCTGATAGACTTTGAGAACCTTGAATATCATTTCAAGCTCAAACCCTAGGGACGGGAGTTCTGCTATGACTGGTTGCAAAAACATTTCTACAGCAGAAATCTTCCCCAGGAATAGCTGCAGTCACATACTGGTTCGTGGGAATGTCAAAGACTAGGCCAGTGAGGGATTTCAAGGCAGCAGAGTATAATAAGGGTTACATGTGAGGCTTGGATTCAGACAGGCCTGATTTCAACCCTGCTGAGTCCAGGTGTTCTCATATATTAAATGGGAACAATAGTGCCAATCTCATATACTGTTTTGTTTTTGTATCTTTTATTAAATTTATTGAAGTAACTGGTTAATAACATGCATTTAATATATACATTATAATTTGACATATGGATACTCTACTGTGTGCTCACCAGCAATAATTTAGTTTCCCTCTGTGACCATATATTTGACTCACTTTATCCAGTTTGCCTTCCTCCCACTCCCCTTTCTCTCTGGTAACCACCATTCCATTGTCTGTGTCTATGAGTTTGTTTGTGTTCTGTTAGTTTGTTTGTTACTTTTTTATCGTATGTCACATAATGGTGAAATCATACAGCTTTTGTCCTTTTCTGTTTGACTGATTTTACTTAGTGCATTATCCATAAGATCTATTTGTATTGTAACAAGTGGAAATATTTCATCTTTTTTATGGCTGAGTAGTATTCCATTGTATGTAGATTCATCATAATGTTTTAAGGACTAAAGAAGATGATGCTCAGTGCTGTGATCAATATATGTTCCTGCTGCCGTTGATTATTGTTGTGACTGTAGCTAGCTGGGTTCTTTTGAAAGCTAGCTGGGTTCTTTTGAAAGCTACGCACCTATAAGTGATCTCCTGAGATTCCTAAGAAGAGTTTTTCTCTATGTCGAAGGGGTATAATCTGCATAATCATCTCTGCAGTAGAGTTCCACATGTCAGGAGGAAGCTTTGTCCCCAAGGGTTAGGGTTATACTCAAAGCCATATAAAGCGGTATATTAGAAACTGAGCTCCCAGTCCCCCCCCTCTCCAAGGGCCAGTGCATGTTCCTGCTTTGACAAACGGACTCTGACAGAGGGGACAGTCCATTACTCAGCATAAACAGTTTCATGCCAACTCAGCTGGGTCTCTGGAGTTAACGCTAACTTCACTCTCATAGCCACTTCTTCAAATTGCAAGTCTGTCCCAGGAAAGCTGGATTGGGTGGTCTCTCCTTTATTCTCTCCTTCCAATACCCCAGCCCCACTCTCAGATTAGTGCTAGAACCTGTCTGCAGCCTTTTTCTTTTCATGCCAATGCCATTTTAGTTCACGGCCTCCATTACCCTCACCTGCCACTGTGCATCGGTTAACATCATTCTGACCTACTCCAACACACTTTCCTAACTTTGAGTCAAGTATCTCAGTTTCTGCCCTTGCAGGAGGCTCCTGGGCTCCAAATGCAAATCGGTGAACCTCTTCTCCAGGGCTCTGCATGTCAAGACAGAAAATTTGCTCCGAGCTGACATTCTGATTAGACCTATATACATAGAAATGTCTAGCATAATTTTCATGCTCTGATTCATCAATCACCAGTTTATATTATTTTACCTAATTGCCAAATAAATATCGTGTGAATGAAATATTGTTATCTCTATTTTATAGCTGAGGGAGCTGAGGCAGAGTTGTTACATGCCCAAAGTCACTCAATTAATAATTGAGAATATTGGAACCTGAACTCAGTTGTGATAAATCCAGCATTTATACTTCAGAAATACAGAAGTCCATTTTTTAAAGTTATATTTAAAGTAATACTTTATATATAAGAAATATAGTTTCCTGCTTTTTCATTTTTATTGTATCATTTTAAGATGATATATTTTTAAGCTGACTGCCTGGCTGAAACAGCTAAATGTCAATATTAATTGAGTATAAAATATAGTGATTTATATGAATACAGACAATTTTGTAGAAATAACATCACTCTGATTTTTTAAAGCACCATTTAATGTAAACCTAGTGTTTCCTCCTCACTTGGCGAAGAATTACTTGCTCTAAATCTTGTTTCAAGTCTTCTTACCCCAGGGACTGAGACATCAGAGAGTCTTCCCAGTGCCACTTGCTCTGCCTCAGTCTTCTCCATCTGTCACAAACTTGTAAATGACACAGTCGTGGGTTTAGAGTTAATGAGGAGAAAGTACCATTTTTAGTTATCTTGTTTTTTTGATTAGTATAACATATGGGATTGAGTGTGGACCTGAAGCTTGTCAGATGTGGATTTAGTCTTTGTAAAGTGTCAAATTACTTAAACTCTCTGAGTCTAGTTTCCTCATTTATTAAAAATAATAATTAAAATAAGTAACTCAGTTCATGAATTACTCTTGTAGAAACTAAATCCTTGTCTACTTGACTCCTAAGCTAATGCTCAACAAACTAGACCATGAGGTCTCCTAAGATCTCTCTCTGGCCCTTGTGAACTAATTTTCAAAAATGAAGTTGTAAGGTGGCAGCTCAAAGTCTGACAGAGTCCTTGCCCCAGGAATCATGTCCTTTTTAATATCTTAGATGAAGAATTCTATTCCTTGGTAGAGTGTATAACATTTTTTAAAAATATTTTATTTATTTATTTTTAGAGAAAGATGAAGGGAGGGAGAGAGGGAGAGAAAAATCAGTGTGTGGTTGCCTCTCGAGTGCCCCCTACTGGGGACATGGCCTGCAACCCAGGCATGTGCCCTGACTGAGAATTGAACCCGTGACCCTTTGGTTTGTTGGCTGGCACTCAATCCACTGAGCCACACCAGCCAGAGAAGAGTAGAGTATACAATTTTGAACATTATGCTTTCCTTAGTAAAGAAGTCATAAGTATCCTCAGATTTTCAAAGGAGTCCTTCTCTAAAAATGTTAAGAACCAATTCCTTATAGTTCAAAATATGTCCCACCTCCAAATATAGCAAAACAGACTGGAGAGGTAAAAGTGATCAGCAAGACTATGTCACATATGGCAGAGGGCTCCAAGATACTAACTTTAGGAATTGTGAACAAGAATTCAGAGCAAAAGGAAAACAATTAAATGATCTAAGATATATTAGAAGAAAATCTTGTGTGAGAATAAAATTCACAAAATGAAAATGACTTACAGTGAGCCCAGCAAGATTAAAGAAACTAGGATGATACTTACATGTATGCTAGAAAAATAATAATTATATTTTTAAAACAAAGGTTATGAACATACAGGAAACTTCAGCTCCCTGCTCCCCTTCCCTCCCAATACAATTTTATTATAAAGAAGAAATACCAGTCTGTCGTCAGTCAATTTGTTATGTGAACTTCATAAAAACATGTATTTCCTTTATAATAAGTACTCATTTATATGTAATTATTAACAGGCATCATAAACTGGAAAAATAATGGCAGACTGTATGAGGGACTGAGAACCAGTATTCTATATTAAGACTTTTCACAAAGCATTCATAATATCAAACATCTTAATAAAAATTTTGCAACAAAAAATTGGATATCACAGGAAGAAATATACATTTGAAAGTTAAGTAACAAACCCTCAATAAATGCTTATAAATACATGGGTAAATAAATAAAATATTTGATTAGCAATGCATTTATGGCAAAATAGGCACTTAATAAATATTATAAGTGAAAAGTGAATAAATGTAATATACTCTGACAAAAGATCTAAAAAACAGAGCAGAAAAAGTTTTGTCTCTTTAACATTAAAAGACAAAAATGTTTCCATGTTAACATCCGATGCTAGCAGAAGAGAGAAAAAATTGACATCTTATATTTTACATTCGAAAATATAATTTGTTAAAAATACTTATGGAGATAAATTTACATTTCTTTATGAAAATCTTATACTTTTTAAGGAACTATCCATTCCATTTATTTTATAAAGATGTGTGTGAAAGCACATTCAGTGGAAGATAATTCATAACAGATTAAAATTAAGAGAAATTTCAATGTCAACACTAGATTATTTAAATAAACTCTTAAGTCAGAATTTTAGAAGGATACTCAAAGATACCAAAAAGTCTTCACAAAGATATAATCAATGAAAAATAAAAATAAGGATAGCATAATCTTAATTACATTTTATATGCATATATTCCATGTATTCATAAAAGATTAGAAGGATAAATACATCCATGTTAACTATTTACATCTGGATTATGGGATTTCTGTTAGTGTGTACACACTAAGGTTCACACTAAAATTCTTCCAAATTTTCATAATGAACATATTTTACTTATATAATAAAAATAAATAGCTCTATAAATATTATAAATATATAATATAATAAAGTAAAACTATGAATGGTGAGGTGAACAGCATTTCAATGCACATGTGTTTGTATTCTCTCAGGATTGCCAGGGGCTCTGCTGGGAAGCAGGCATGTTATGCGTTATGCCTAACTGGTGACGGATTTTAGTGTAAAATGAGTTCTTCAAATGGCTATAGAGGTCATTATTTTCAGTTCCCACAAGATAAAGAATTCTTCACCTTGAGAGTCGACATTATTGGGCCAGAATTTGAACCAGGCGACATTTTAAGAACTTCATGTGGGTTACTTCATTTCATTCATACAATAGATCTATATTATCATGCCCATTTTTTGATGAAGAGCGGACGTAAAGAATTTAAGTGTATTGTTTAAGCTCAGTAGCTAGCACTCAGAAAAGGTTAGATTTAGATTCAAGTAATCTGATGCTCCTATGAGGAATGCTTATAAAGTCATTTTTATTTTTGAAATGTAGTAAAGTAAATTCACTTCTTTCACTGTTTAAAACTCGAGGCTAAGTGTGCAGCATGTCTACAGGGAGCGGACAGAGAACCCATATTGCCTTTGGAGTTGGAGGAGAATAATTTAAACTGACGTGGCTGCCTCAAATCTCTCTGCTTTAGAATTCATTAAGGGAGATTCTCAAACCAATTTGCTCAGGAACTGCAGGTATGAGACGCTGTCCTGTCAAAGTGCTGTCAAATCATGCCAGGCCTCTCAACAGTTCATTCCAAGAGACACCGGCCAAAATAGCAGACCGGCACTCCAGCACTCCCACAGTCAAACGAGGAGGACAAGTGTTCACTTCTCATACCCAGCTGCTTCGTTTCATTTTAAATATTTTAAGTGCGACAACTAATTTCATTCTCTAAATAAAAAGGGCTGGGGACATGAGTTTCAATCCTGTGTAAATTTCTTTATAAATGGCTGCTTGTTTGAGGAAAATATTATCTTCTTTGAGTATAAATGTTGAAATTTCTCAACTCAAGTATGTATAACCTCTTTGTTTCTCCTTTCTGATTGTTTGAGCTAGAAATTAGCAGTGGTTAAATTAATGTCAGAGTATTGAATTGAGAGCATATGAATTTAGAAAGTTGAAGATACATGGTTATTTTCCTTTCTTTTTGAAATTAATTTGCTCATGTCATTCAAGATTCCGGGAAACTTAAAAAAAAAGGAGGGGGAAAAGAAAGAAAGAAAGAAAGAAAGGCTAAGTAATAGTGGAAAAAAGAACAAACAAAAGCTGTGATTTATTTCCTCCTGAATTTGTTCAACAAGCATTTACTGAAAATTACTGTACTAGGTGCTGGGGATACAAAGACGAGTATTCCAGGGATCTTGCCAGGCAGGCGCTCAGGGGCTAGATAAAGACACAAAAATATAACCATGTCGTGTGGCCTCAAACCCTGTTTAGAATGGGGAGAGGGTGGATATTATAAACACACACACACACAGTGAAAAAAATTAAAGTACAGGGGAGCAGAAGCAGAATCCCTAACCATTTGGGGAACATAAGGAAGGCATCTAAGAGGAGGCAAAGCTGGAGCTGTGCGGCAATTAGATGAAAAGTGGAAGAAAAAAGAAAAGAAAGAGGAGGAGGACGTGTTTTTTCTGAGGGGAATTTAGGCCTGATGCATTCACATTTTTTACAAAGTTATGCATATCCTTTGACACAGAAGCTGCATTTAGTAATTTACACTGAGAGAATTGTTGTATATATTCACAAAGATTTAGATACATTTCACTGTTATTTATAGTAGATAGAATGCTAAACAACTAATAAATATGACCATAATAGTGTTTTTAATATGATATAACCATAAAATGAATATTATTCCATTGTTAAATATGATGCTTGAAAAAATAAATAATAGCATAGAAAAAACGCTCCCAATACATAGGCTTAAAGTGAAAAAAGCATATCTTATTATAATATAACTTTTGTAAAAATAAAATATAAAGTGCATATATACTTTATAATTTCGAATTCTGAAGTATATACATTCCATTTAAAGATGCATATTTGTCCGAATTTCTGAAATCATGCTGTGTCTTAAAATTTCTGACAAAGCGTTATGGGCAGCCACCAAGCCAGGGAGTGAGCTGAGACATGGCTGTCATTATAGGCCCCTGTGGCAAGCTTGGGGTGTCTAAGGAGACCTTGTGTATTATCACTTCAATTATATTCATTGACAGCATCTCAGACATTTAAAAGTTAAATATAGCTTCTTAATTGTTACTAAAAATAACTTCCAAAATATTACAGTGGGATGAAATATTGAAAAGTTATTGTGGTTTTTTTTTAAGATTTTATTTTTTTATTTTTAGAGAGAGGTGAAGGTAAGGAGAAAGAGGGAAACATCAATGTGTGGTTGCCTCTTCCACGCCCCCTAGTGGGAACCTGGCTGGAAGCCCAGGCATGTGCCAACCAGCGACCCTTTGGTTCGCAGGCTAGCATTCAATCCACTGAGCCACACTAGCCAGGGTGAAAAATTATTGTTTATGCAGCAGACAGCTTGTTACACACATGGTAATACAATTAGACAGTAGAAATTTCACTTCCAAAAGGATCTGTGAATTTTATTAAAAGAGAAGATTTTAGGCATTCTCAACATACACGCACACACACATTCACAGAAGGTAACTATGTAAAGCGATAGATGTGCTAATAATTATTTCACAAAGTATATCAAATCATCACCTTGTAGGCTTTAAAATATATAACTTTATTTATCAATTGAACTTCAATAGAGGTAGAAAAAAAAGAATCTTGCAATTTTCAAAGATATCACTCAAGTGCCAGATATCATTTGTCAAAATCTTCCATCAGTCTTTCAGAAAGATTTTTTTTAATATCCTGTAGTGTTATTCAATTAAAATTTTTAAAAAGTAGGCCTTTAATAAATTTGGAAATGGAGCTGAAACTCCAGTATTATTAATATTCCTTGAAATTGCATTAGTGATCATAAAGGATCTCAAAAGGTCAAGCACCTGATCAGGAATTAGGAAAAGTGGTGTTCCTTTATGATGCGTACACCACGGTCTGTGTCCAGAGGAACTCACGTGATGTAAGTCTCTGAGTGGGAAGGAGGTTTACATTCAAACTTTGTGATGCAAGAGATAAAAATGCTATAAATTTCATAAATTTTATAAATAAACAAGGAGGGATGAAAAAACAGAATTTACTAATAAAAATTTGTGTTTATTCTTATACGTTTAAACTTCAGTCACCCCCAAAGTACTCTCCTTTTGATACAATACACCCATTGAGACTTTTCCACTGCTCAAAACACTTTTTGAATTTGTCAATTTTGGTATCTTTTAGTGCTATGTTTCTTGTTTTACATCTTCCACATTGGTAAAACGTTTCCCTTTGAGGACTTTTTTTTTATCTGGGGAAGAAAACAGAAGAAATGTCACTGGGGGTGATAATGGGTGAATAGGGAAGGTGGGCGCAGGGGTCATGCTGTTTTTGGTCAAAAACTGCTGAGCACTCAGCGCAGGGTGGGCAGGTGCGCTTGTAAATCACCCATCATGAAATGGGCAAATGTGTTGAAAGAGCCTTCAAAAAAGATTCACTACAGCTGAACGTAGCCTCTCACAACAGCACCAGCTGGCACACTGATACAGATGGGTTCCTAGAACACTCACCTAGTGAGAGAAGCCTGTACCACAAGGGGTCCGCTCTCCAGCAGATCATTCCAGGGTTTTTTTGGTCTCTCCTCATATCAATAGATTTAGTGTTTTTCTCAGTAAGATGTTTTTCTCTATATTAAATGTTAAGTTTCTTTATTTCAGAAAGCTGTTATTGAATCATTAAATGGTGTTTCATAAAATGGTGTATTAGAATACATATGTGAGAATCCAAAACCTGTAATATACTATATTTATATTCATTATATATGGAGTCATACATTCTTTGCACCTACACAGCAAAGTCTTGCAGTATTATACACTGAAAAATGTGATTACATTTCATATATGAAACACTTATTTTCCTCTTTTCTTTTTTCTTCAGTATTCTAAATTACTTTTCACAACTTAATTATTAAAACTAATATTTGTGTATCATATTTTTAAATCATATTCTCCTATAAGTCAGCCTTAATTTTTATCTTAACCTTTTACCTTATGACATCACTTTTGATCTGTTATTTTATAGAATTCATATTTTACAAAATTATAAAACTATGCTCTTATATTACTTTATTGCTGTATTTCTCTCCTCTCACAGAATATATTATTTTGCATTTTTTGTTTTCTCATCCTTAAATAAGAAGAGATAATTTAGATACTGTATTTAGGTAAAAGTATCCTACTTGGTTTCCCTCTGTTTTCAAACTGCTTTATAAACGTTGATCTTACCACCTCTGAAGTCCAGTAACCATTATAGGAAGTGAAGAAGAAACTGGGCGATGGGCAACCGAGCGTGGGTTTGGTGTACTCAACCTTTGGCCTACAGACTTTGGGTGTGTTGGTTGATGCTTCTGGACCTGGCTTTCTGTTCATCACTCTCAAGCCCAAGTTTAGAAATTGAGTGAAACAGATCTGGCCCTCTTTCTCAGTCTTCTTGTTTTTCCATTTGACTTGATGGTATTGCAAAATATTTACACAAATTTCCTCATTTTAAAACATTATAACTTCCCTGAGATGACTTCTACTTGATCTGGTAGATTAGTCCTTTAAAATGCTGTTTAAATATGTTTTCTGCTATTTTATTTACAATATTTTCTTTTACATTCCTTAATGATTTTTATCTCTATTTCTGCCGATTGTCATATTTTGGCTTCAAGGATTTTCTAGTTTCAGAAAATGAATTGAATAGTCTTTTATCTTTTCCTATGCTTCAAAGAAAATTATACAGAATTGAAATTGCCCCTTCTTGAAAATATGAATAATTTGTTGTTAAAACTATCAATCTCTGGTGACAGTTATTGAGAAAACTATTTTTATATGATTTTAAGATATATAGAAATACAGGAGAGAGAGATACTCGGCTACATATAAAGACAAGAAAAAAACTCAGGACATAATATTAACAGTTGGTAATTTTGAAGTCATTTTGGGTGATATTTTATTTGTTCTTATTTCTCTATGCTTTCCAAATTTTATGTTATGAATATGTTAAAGTTAAATCTATTAATACGGCTATAGATTCTGTGTTACTTAACTCAGGTATGCTTTCTGAGCCTTCAAAATAACTTTCCATCAATTCTCAATTTTATGTAATATTTCATACATATTAAAACAAAAGACTAAATTTTATTCTGCAGAACTTAGCACATAAACATTTAAATCAACAATTAAGAAAAACACTAAAAGCTTAATTACATAAAATAATTCATTCTAAACATGGTGAATATTATTACAGTGTCAATATTAGAATAGCTACGTAAATCCAACCTGTTTAATGGATCATGAGTCTCAGAAACACAGACTTACAATACATCAAGAAGAAAAGTGACATGCCTTTTTGATGGAGAGTCTTTAAAGTATAAGATTAAATAGAGAGCATTTTTTCCTTGTAAAATAATGACCCAGAGAAGAGGTAGATACCTTACATGAAAGTTATTAAGTATCTCATTTCATAAAATGATTTACAAATGTATTGCAATCCTAATCAAAATCTCAATTTAAATGGAAGTGTAAAGCCTGACATTGTGGGAGGGCTTTCCCTATCAATTTTCAAGATTTATTATAATGTTAGAGTAATTAAGGTAGTGTGGTATTAGTGCAGAGGTAGACATATCAGAATAAAGGAACAAGAAAGGATCCATAATACTTAATAAAACATGCACACTTAATAAAGTATACAGAATCTTTTAATAAGTGATGCTGGGACAATTAGATATTCATATGGAAAAAAGGCATGATGGGATATGACACCATATACAAAGTCAATGAATGGGTGCATACAGATCTAAATGGGAAATACAAACTATAGGCTTTTGGAAGATAATATAGAATATCTTTATTGTATAGGTATAGAGAGATATATTAAACAAGACAAAAATGTCTATATATTAAGGAAAATAATAAATCCAACTACAGTAAAATTTAGTGTTTCCAGTCATCAGAAGATATGATAAAAAGATGCAAGCCAAAAAAATGGGAGAAAATACTTACAATACATATGGCCAAAAAATGACTTACATACAGAATATTTACAAATTAATGTTTTTTAAAAATAAAAACCATTAGAAACATGGACAAAATATTTGAATGGGCATTAAATGATATATAGACATAGGTCGAAGTACTCAACTTCAATAATAAATTAATTTTAAGAACATGGCCACTAGATTGTCAAACATTAAAAATGAGGATGCAGAGCAACAGGAATTTTCATACACTGCTAGGTAACACACAAATTGGTATTACAACTTTGGGAAACATTTTCTAGTAAATTAATGACCTGCATCCTTTATAACTCAATAGTTTTGTTTCTGGGAGTACATCCTCAAGAAATATATGTCCGTATGATAGGAAATGTGTACAGATATGTTCCTAGAAGCATGGTTTGCAATAGGTTAAAACTATTGATAGAAAACTGGATAAATGACTTCCATATTTTTCACACTATGGCATTTATGCAATAGAGTAATCAGTAAAAGTGAATATGTTAGAGCAATATGCAACACAATAAATAAATTTAAAAAATAAAATATGGAATAAAAGAATTCAAGCACTGATGAATACATGTGCTCATATAAAGTTTAAAAGCATAAAAAACTAACCCATGACATTTAGGGATGCTCTTGTGGGTTAAAACCTAAAAGAAAAGGAAGTTAGGAAGGAGAGTTAGGACACTGGTTACTTGCATGGGAGAGTGAAGGGACCGTAATGGAGAGATATGTACAGAGAACATCAGAAATGAAGGAAATATTCCATCCTGTGACTTCAAGGTGGTTACACAGGTGCTCACTTAATATCATTTAGGTTTCATGAAATATTCTAAGTGTGTGTATTTCACAAACCAAGGACTCATAATGGGCAGTAAGGAGATTTTACAGGTTGAAGGGAAAGTCTGCAACCATGGAGAGCCTGGTCAGAGATCTTGGCTTGTGGCTCCCAGTCTGCAACCATGGAGAGCCTGGTCAGAGATCTTGGCTTGTGGCTCCCTCCCTTCCAAGGGCATACACAAGGTCTGGGAGATCCAGGCAGGTTACACGCGCACACCCCCGACACCCCCCCACACGGCATTACGGATTACGGCAGCAAACACCAGGATTTAAAGGGAGGGAGAACTAGCAATGTATGGTTGCCTCTCACATGGCCCTCACTGGGGACCTGGCCTGCGACCCTGGCATGTGCCCCAACTGGGAATCGAACCGGGACCCTTTGGTTCTCAGCCCGCGCTCAATCCACTGAGCTACACCAGCTGGGTAGAGAGAGACTTTTTAAAAGGGGAGCTAAGGCGTGCTGGGCAGGGACCTTGCACACCGCTGCCCTGCCAGCAAGGGGAAAGGACTGAGAGTGCAGTTTGCTCCCACTCAGTGCAGCTGGGCAGAAAGATCAGAAAGGTGCACAGTGAAGGGATTTCTCAGCACCAACTCAGTGCAGCTGGCAGGATGGAGGCTGCACAGAGTGGAGAGCTCGGGACTCTGTCCGCTGAGAGGGCAGTGGGCTGGGAACTAGAAGGGCAGTAGGTAAGAACCTGAGATTATTTACAACCGGAGAGAGCTCCCTTCCCTGGCAGATATGGAACCTCTGGAAGGGAAAGTCACACCCAGTGACCACTTCCTGTAGGACTGAAAGAACCACCAACAGGGAAGATCTGCAAAACAGGCAGGTCAGGCTCAAGAAACCCCTGCAGAGTACATTTCTGCAAGAGAAAGACAGAAATAAGAATGCCTAAAGGGCTCATTTTGAACTTCTGGCAGGGAGACAAAATACGCTGGTTCCTGGGGCCCTATTCCACTGAGGCCAGCAAAGCAGGGAGATCAGAAATTGGTGCATTAGGGGCCCAACCAGACTCAGCCCACACACAGAGCTGCCATCAACACCAAGCAGGAGAGAGCTGACTCTCAACAAATTAGCCCCTTCCTCGAAACGGACAGCTAATTCATCAGAAACTATACGTTACTGGAAATAAACTGGGACAGACAAAGACAGGTTGTGCAGGGGCAGGGGGAACACACCTACAATTTTCCCAGAAGACTGAAAAGTGCCTGCCAGGGGAGACCCAGGGGTCCCACCCTCCCAATTGCAACAGAAACTTCCTCTAGTGGCAGGTGAAGGTGGTAAAGGTGATGCTGCGAGAAGTTGGTGACCCACCCTGGGATCTTGAGCTGATAAAGAAACAGGTGCAGATTCAGAATAAGAAGTCAGAAGGTGAACACCAAACTGTTGAAAGGAATTTCACCTCATTGTTCTTCAGAATTTGCATTTTTTCCCTTTCACAGAGCCTTTTAATATTTCTTATTTTGTTTCAATTTTATTCCAACTAAGTCACTATTCTGTCTTTTATTTTGTATTCTTTTTTCTATAATTTTATATTACTTTTTGTTTTATTTTTATTTCAAAACTCACATTGTACCCTTCCCTCGTCTTACTTCATTTTGCCTTCTTCCTGTCCTCTTACTTTTGTTGTAAATTTTATTTCTCCCCACACTACACCTTGTTCCGATTCCTTACTCTTACTATTTTCCTTCCTCTTTCCTCCCAAAAGCCTTCTTCCTTCCTCCGGTAAGCTCACATTCTTTTTTGCCTCCTTATGATATTCTTATTTCATTTCCACCTTTATAAATTGTGGCTTCTTTGGCATGGTGATACGGTTATCGCTGTTCTTCTTCAATGGTATTCCTATTTTTTTACTATATTTTTTAAGTTAAAAATATCATAGGTTACTCTCCTCCTGTCTTACTCCATTTTGCTTTCCTCTTGCTCTTCCTAGAAATTTTATTTTTTCTCATTCTTAGCCTGGATTCTATTCCTTACTCTTATTATTTTCCGTCCCCCATCCTCTCACATTCCTTTTTCTTTACTGTAGACATCTCATATTCTATTTTCTCTTCTGTATAATATTCTTATTCTCTTTCCAACCTTATTAACCTTTGCTCAGCTGTCATTGTTATTGACCCTGTTGTGGTTTTTCTGCAATTTTATTATCTTAGGTTCATTGCCTTTTTAATTTTATTTCAAACCTCATGGTATTCTCTTCCATTTTCTTACTCCATTTTCCATTGTCTTGCCCTGTTTTACTTACTTTTTAAATTACATTTGCTCCCTTTCTTTACCTTATTTCTATTCCTTACTCTTATTATTTCTCCTCTGTAGTCTCACTCAAAATCATTTTTTCCTCTCCTTTAATTATCTCATATTCCCTTTGCCTGTCTTATAATATTCTTAACCTCTCTCCACCTTTATTAATTTTTGATAAATTGCTGTTGATATGCTGATGAGGTAGGGGGTATTTTTGTTGGTGTGGGTTTGGTTTTCAGGGTAGCATTGCGTTATTAAGCAGCACCTGTACAACAGCACACAGGATGCGGCAGGGGTTGTGACTCCCAGTCAGCCAGGTGGAGGGGAGAATCCACACCAAAGAATGAGCCACCAATAATCAAAGCACAGGTACAAGAGAGCCCATATGAATTGAATTAAGGGAAACTCTAGAGCATCCAGATTGAAAGATCAAAGAGACTGTACCACTAAGTCCCACAGAACTCCTACCACAGAAGTCCACCCAAATAAAACAGGCAGGAAAAGCAGAGCAACAAGATGTGCAGACACAAACTGAGTCACCTAAAATGGGGCAATAAAGTAACAATCCCCAATCAAAAAGAAAGGAGGCATACCCAAAGTAATCTATAGACTCAACACAACTCCTATTAAAATACCAATGTCATATTTCACAGATCTAGAACAAATGGAACAGAATAGAGAACCCAGAAATAAACCCAATTCTGTATGGACAATTAATGTTTGACAAAGGGGGCATGAGCACACAGTGGAGTAAAGATAGCCTCTTCAATAAATGGTGTTGGGAGAACTGGACTGGACATGCAAAAAAATGAAACTAAGCGACCAATTTACACCATACACCAGAATAAACACAAAATGGATAAAAACTTCATTATAAGTTGTGATACCATAAACATCCTAGAGGAAAACAGGCAGGAAAATATCAGATACCCCATGTAGGAAAATTTTTCCTGATATATCTCCTAGGGCAAGGGGGAAAAAATAAACAAATGGGACTACATCAAACTAAAAATCTTCTGCACAACTGAAGAAACCATCATCAAAATTAAAAGGAGACCAACTGTATGGGAAAAGATATTTGTCATTGATACATAGGACAAGGATTAATCTCCAAAATATGTAAAGAACTCATATGATTCAACACCAGGAAGATAAATAATCCAATTAAGAAATGGGCTTGAACAGATACTTTTTCAAGGAGGACATACAGAGGGCCCATAGACATATGAAAAGATGCTCAACATCACTAGCTATCAGAGGGATGAAAATTAAAACTACAATGAAATATCACCTCGCACTGGTCCGAATGGCCATCATAAACAAATCAACAAACAACAAGTGAGGGCGAGGTTGTGGAGAAAAGGGAACCCTACTGCACTGTTGGTGGGAGTGCAGACTGGTGCAGACACTGTGGGAAACAGTATGGAATTTCCTTACAAAACTAAAAATTAAACTGCCTTTTGACCCAGTAATTCTGTTGCTGGGAATATACCCTAAGAATCCTGAAACAGTGATTCAAAAGAACTTGTGCACCACTATGTTCATAGCAGCACAATTTACAATAGCCAAGTGCTGAAAACAGCCTAAGTGACCATCAGTAAATGAGTGGATCAAAGCACTGTGGTATATTTATACTATGCAGCTGAAAGAAAGAAGGAACTTCTACCATATGTGACAATATGGATGGAAATGGAGAGTATTGTGCTAAGTGAAATAAGCCAAATGGAGAGTATTATGCTAAGTGAAATAAGCTAGTTGGTGAAAGACAAATACCGTATGATCTCACCTATAAGAGGAATCTAATGAACAAAATAAACTAATAAAATAGAACCAGAGATGTGGAAAAATGGAACTGACTGAAAGTGACCAGAAGGAATTGGGGAGGGGAATAATGGTAGAAAGAAGGGAAGGGACTAGACAAAGAACTTGTATGGATGACCTATGGGCATGGACAACAGTGTGGGAATTTACTGTGGGAGTGAGGGGATGGGGTGGGCAGAGGAGCACCATTGGGGAAAAATTGGGACAACTGTAATAGAATAACAATTAAAAATTATTTAATAACTCATGGAAAGTTCCCGGCCTGAAAAAGCTAAGAAACACAGAGCAGTCTCCATTCGACCCAGGGTGTAGACTAGAAAGGACAGGGGCAGTACGCAAATGAGTTTTGTGACACTCCCAAACAAACAGGTTCTATTTAACTCATTTATTTTCATGGACTCAGATTGGCAGTTGGGCAGAGAAAAAGGAATGGTAGAAGAGATGAGTGCCACTTTATCAAGTTAGGTTTATTACAAGAATGCAAGGTTGGTTCAACAATTGGAAGCCTATCATCATGATAGATTTGAGGCATAAAAGCCATATCATCAGCAGATAGAAGAAAAAATACTTTATAGATTTTTAAAAATGAGGAATGAATGCTCAATTTTAAGTAAAAATTGGAATCAAAAGTTGCCTCTTAAACATGATGAAACATGTTTACTATAAATCAAGAGTAAACATCATAATAAATAAAAAAATATTTAATAAAAACTTCTCCAAGAAACAATTTGGAAAACTTTTCATTTTTTACTAATTCTGGAACAGTTAAATACAATGAGAAATATCTATTCTCTGAAAATCTGATAAATTCACATGGAATTCTCTGGACTTAGATTTTCTTTTAAAAACAATTATTTGAAAATATCATCTTTCTTTTTTCTTCATATTTGTCGATCTGTTTAGGTATCTACTCCTTGAAATGATTATTTCATTTTCCAAGAAAATTATCTTTTGGAGTGTGTTTCAATTGTATTACCATAAAGTTCTTCAGCAACACTCATATACTTCAGATTTTACATATGCTTGTGTGATTGCTGTCTTTTGGCATTGCTCAATGTTGCTACTTATATACCTAACATTTCCTCTATTGTTAGAAATTTTCAGCTTTTTTCTGCTGCAAACACTGCTGTGAAAAACATCCTTGCACTCATATCTTCTCTTATTAGTGTTTTTATTTCTGTATATTTTTCTAGATACTTAATTTCACACTATAACTGTTAAATGTATGAATATTAATTTCCTTATATTCTCATTACATTTTAATATTACCATATATTTTAATTTTGCAAATTTGATGGGTAACTGTTGAATTCTTATTTTATGATTTGCATCTTTCTAATTATCAGTAAGCCTAAAATGTTTTTATGTATTGATTGTTCATTCCCGCCATTTACCTTTTCTCTTACATAAATTTGGTCTTTATTTTTCCCTTGATTTGTTTATTTACTATAAATTTGCAGTTTGGTGAACAAGAATATTAACTCTTTGTCTGTATACATGTTACAAAAAATTTCTCTACCCTATCAGCACTTTTCTTTTTGGTTTATTTTTGCCGTCATGCTGATACCTTTTTTTCATGGAAGACTTTCTATATTCATAATTTTAATTTTTATTTAAGAATTTTGGAGATTTGAGTTGGGGTGGTGAACACACAATACAATATACACACTATGTATTGTAGAATTGTACACTTGAAAACTATATAATTTTATTTATCAATATCAGCCCACTAAATAAAAAAATAAAATAATAAAAATAAATACATAAAATAGAGTAAAATTGAAGAATTTTAGATTTTTTCTACTTTCAGAAAAAAAACTGTACTCATCCCAAAACACAGAAATTTTATTTTCTTCAATATCAACATCTTTATCTATATATATCTATCTGAAATTTATTTCTCTTTATAATGTAATGAAGAATATATTCTTTTATTATTACTAACTATGTATTTGTATCCTCACCCAAGGACGTTTCTTCTTCATTGCTTTTGAGAGAGAGAGAGAAAGAGAGGAAGAAAGAGAGAGAGACATTGATTCAAGGAAGAGTGGTGGATTGGTTGCCTCCCATATGCAACCATACTGGGAATTGCGTGTGCCCAGACATGGTATCAAACCCCAAACCTAGGGATGTGCCCTGACTGCTTATGGAACCCACAACCTTTTGTTTACAAGACAACACTCCAGCCAACTGAGCTATACAGGCCAGAGTTAAACATTTTTCTTTCTTCAGCTTTTTTATGAGCATTGTTATACACATGTGTACTTTCTATTGCTGACTGTGCTAGAAGAGGTATCATGAAGCATTTAAAAGTATGCTCTTTGAAGTTATTTAGGCCCAGCTACTTGTTACATGAGATTGGGAACAAATCAACTTTATTTCTGTTTTCTATTTCTTCAGCTTTTTTTAATCTTTAATAGTCATTTTATTCCTACTTAAAAATTTCTTTAATTGAACACCTAATTTTTCTTGTTAATAATATATTTAATGAAAGAGTTTTTCCAGTAATTTTTGCCTTTACTGGAACAATAGTTTTTATTATGTAGTATTATCTTTCTCTTATTTCTAAGGATTTGATAATTGCCCTTCTGATTTCTTTTGGAGCCAAGAGTTATACAGGAGGTTGATTCTTACACAAATAAATAAATAAATGTTTACATATTTAGATATGTAAACATTTAATTCTTTTTATAAATAATGTTTACTTGTTGCATTAACCTCAGACTTTAATATCTGATTCCAAGACATCATTAAGGGTTTCTTTGTTGCCTAATATGTGATTTAATTTTATAAATGCTCCATAGGCATTATAAAATAAGTTACTTTCCTAATCTCCTTGAGGTTTATAATGTTTAATGGAGTTTATTGGCTAGATTTGTATTTATGATCCATATCCTCCATAGCTTTTGTAAAATCATATTTATCCCTTGAAGTGTCAGAATGGTGTATGAAATCATCTGACTACTATTGTTGCAGACCAAATGTTACAATTTTAGAACACCATGGTAGGGCAACAAGAAATGGTTAAACTTAAAAAAAATTTTAATCTGTGATCCTGTAAAGAAGTTGACTATCACAAATTACAAACCACACAAGGCTGCACTTCCAAGAAAAGCTTCAGTCCATGAAATTAAATTATTCATTCAGAAGATATTCTGTCTAACACTGACAGATATTAATTGAAGAAATAATTGTCTGGATAATTTTTAAACGTCTTTTTATTTCTTTTGTTCAACAGGCTGGCTCAAAGTTCCTAACCTGGCTTCTATACTGATCAAAAATACTTTTATTTTCTCTCTCAAATGAAGAGTAGCATGCAAATATACTGCTAGAACCATGTCTACTTAATTAAAATAACTTGGACTCCTTTAAAGATCCAAGTATATATTTCTATAAGTTGCACTTGAAGTAGGGAACTGTCAGTTTGAAAGTAATTTAGTGTTGTTTTTCCCAAATTATGATTCTCATTTCCCAGTGACTTATGATAATAAACAAATGTGTAGGTTAAGCCACAGTATAATCATGAAATATCTTCTGGAAGCATCAATTATGTTCAGAAATGTAGGGACAGTGCATGGGGGGATGTAAGCAATAGTGGCAATTAAGTAATTCATCTAGATAGTAATATAAAATATTTTATGTTAAATATATTTCTATTTGAGAATAGAAAACACACCTTGAACAAAAATGTTCTGTCTATACATAGTAAATATTCAAATAATAAAAAATGTATGTAAAATTTAAATTTAAATATTCTTTCTGCTCTTAAATCTCATTTTCTAGTCCTTCTCCCCATTACAGTGGGTTTTGTAATTCGGCTATGCACTCCTACCTAAGGGTTTTCTGTAGCTCCCAGTGCGGGACTGTCTGGTGAAGCTGGAATGAGAAAAGCAGGTGTTACTCATAGTAAGAGATCTATTTGTGTTATATGTTTCTTTTGGACCAAGTGTTTATGAAACATTCTTTTTAGTTATGATATCTTTTTATTAATCTTTTCTAAATTTTCTAGTAATCATATCATCTGAAGATAAGTAGATATCAGGTTTTTTTTTTCTAAATTTATGCCCCTTTATTCCTTTTTAAAATGTTCTTGTTTAAATTAGTATTATCAGAGCAATATTTACTAATGATTTTGGTTATATTTTTAGTTTTGTTTTCCTAAATTTAGTTAAAATGCTTTAAGAATTTCTTCATTAAGTATGATGACAGATAACTTTCATTATGTTAAGGAAATATTATTTTATTTAATTCTATACTTATGGGAACTAAATGTTATAGAATAATTTTGGTATTGACAGAATATATGAGATGCCTTTGTTTACCTATTTAAAACTAATTAGTTCTGTTTTATGTGGCAGCATTTTCCTATCAGCCTTTCACATAACTATCGCAGAATGCTTTTATCGTTGTGAAAAAGTAGATAATTTTCCTTATTTTAATATCTCTTCGTTCATTTCAGTCATTTGTAGTGGAGAGGTTGATAGTTATACTCTTGCTCTCATAATGTTATCTTTTCCATAAATTAACATATGTGCTATAAGAATAAAAGAAAAACTCAATGAAAATTATATTTTTCAATGGTTTTTATAATTGAGATGTAGCTACAGAAGAATTTCTTTCTTATATATATTCTAGGATCTCACAAAGCTCACTAATATGATGGAATTTTGGTGAAAAATTTAGGTAAATGTTAAATGTTTGTTTATGTAAATGGAATTCATAGGACACACAAATATTTCCATACCAGAGAAAAAGTCTGTGTCTTCTAAAACTGTGATAAAATTTTCTCCCAATTTTATCTAACATTATATTATTATGAGTGTTAGCAACACAGTAAATAGCCACCTTAATTTCTTTAACATTTTTTGTTTTTCTTTTTAAGTATATTTTATTGATTATGCTATTAAAGTTGTTCCAATTTTGTTCTTCACTTTATCCCCCCTCTGCCCTGTGCACCCCCACTTTCCAGCATTCCTCCACCTTAGTTCATGTCCATGGGTTGTACATATACGTTCTTTGGCTTCTCTGTTTCCTATGTTATTCTTAACCTACCTTTGTCTTTTTTTATGCTTACCATTTATGCTTATTATTCCTGATATATTCCCCCCTCCATTTTCCCCTTCCTCCCCCCTACTGATAAGCCTCCATGTGATCTCCATTTCTGTGAATATGTTCCTGTTCTAGTTGTTTACTGAATTTTTGTTTCTGTTTTTAGATTCAGTCGCTGATAGTTATGAGTTTGTTGTCATTTTACTGTTCATAGTTTTTGATCTTCTATTTCTTTGGTAAGTCCCTTTAACATTTCATAGAATAAGAGCTTGGTAATGATAAACTCCTTTAACTTGACCTTATCTTGGAAACACTTTATCTGCCTTTCCATTTTAAATGATAGCTTTTCTGGATAGAGTAATCTTGAGTGTAGGTCCTTGCCCTTCATGACTTTGAATAGTTCTTTCCAGCTCCTTCTTGCCTGTAAGGTTTCTTTTGAGAAATCAGCTGATAGCCTTATGGGCACTCCTCTGTAGGTAACTGTCTCCTTTTCTCTTGCTGCTTTTAAGATTCTCTCCTTATCTTTAATCTTGAGTAACTTAATTATAATGTGCTTTGGTGAGTTCCTCCTTGGGTCCAACTTCTTTGGGATTCTCTGGGCTTCCTGGACTTCCTGGAAGTCTATTTTCTTCACCAGATTAGGGAAGTTTTCCTTCATTAGTTGTTCAAATAAGTTCTCAATTTCTTGCTCTTGCTCTTCTTCTGGCACCCCTATGATTCAGATGTTGGAGCACTTAAAGTTGTCCCAGAGGTTCCTAAGCCTCTCCTCATTTTTTTGAATTATTTTTTCTTCATTATGTTCCAGTTCAAAGTTTCTTTCTTTTGTTCTAAACCATTGATTTGAGTCCCAGTTTCCTTCCCTTCACTGTTGATTCCCTGTATATTTTCCTTTATTTCACTTTGTTTAGCCTTCATTTCTTCCTTCATTTTGCTACTGAGCTCAATCAGTTCTGTGAGTATCCTGATTACCAGTGTTTTGAATTCAGCATCAGATAGGTTGTCTATCTTCTCGTCACTTAGCTCTTTATCTGGAGTATTGATTTGTTCTTTCATTGGTTCATATTTCTTTGTCTCAGCACACCTGTTTTGTTGTAAGGGGGTGGAGCCTTAGGTAATCCCCAGGGTAGAGAAATCCCATTTGCTGCATTGTAGCGCTATCTGTGGGGGTGGGGGTGGGGGTTGGGGGGGTGGTAGTGTCAGAGGGGTAATAATGTCACTTGCTCACTCCACTCTAGCCCCACTTTCCAACAAAGTCTCCTATGAGACTGGGAATTTCTCCCACCTTCACAACCTCCACAGTATTTTACAGCTG
The DNA here is from genome assembly GCA_004026765.1 of Micronycteris hirsuta. Taxonomy (NCBI): domain Eukaryota; kingdom Metazoa; phylum Chordata; class Mammalia; order Chiroptera; family Phyllostomidae; genus Micronycteris; species Micronycteris hirsuta. Next base: position 23,121 of record PVJI01018141.1, read on the forward strand.
AGGTTTTTAGTTTCCTGGTCATTTAGCCCAGCCTTACCCATGTGGTCTGCCACCTTGCTGGGTCTTCTCTGCCTGGCTGCCCATCTCTGCCCCTCCTACAGGTCTGGATGAATGTTTCTTTAACTACTTTGTTGTTGGAGTTACATGCAGTTTGATTTCCTGGCAGTTCTGGTTGTTTATTGCTTTTAAATTGGTTGTTATCCTCCTTTCGGTTGTGCAAGGAAGTGAAATGTTTCTACCAACACTTCCATCTTGGCTGGAACCTCTCCTCTTTAACTGTTTTAACGGAAAAAGATAGCAGACTTTAAGGTCATTTTTATAATTTGCTTTTTGTGTGTTCACTTCAATACCAGTGATGGTGTGCTCTCTGAGAGGGTGCTCATTAGTGTCCTCATCTGTAATGACACAGAAGTCTTTTGAGTTCTATTCTCTTGCAGGGCCAATGAAACTAGTTTCTAAGCTACTTTTTCCTCCTATTTATCCTCAATTTCTGATCATTATTCTCCAAAGAGATTCTTACTCTCTCTCAAGAATGTGTGTGTATGTGCATGTGTTTTAAGAATAAGTTTCTTTGGAATCCAATTATTATTTAATGTTTAAACATGAATGTGCCAAGGGTTAGGTTTTATAGACCTTAAATATATAGTAATGTTTTAAAGTGGAATAACCTCATGCTGAGGATATTCAGGGTCCACAATGGTTTTGAGTGATCACAATAAACCGTCGTTATTGTGGGCCCTCTGGTCTCAAGGTGTTCCTTGCTGTAGGACGTAACTACTGGGCCTAGACCTAAAAAGGAAGGTGAATGGGAGCAATGGCCTATTTGGCCATAATTTATAACACACAGATTCTGGCCCCTTTTCACTACTAAGTGATGAGACTGTGCTGAGTAAGAAGTCCTACATTTGCCAGAAAAAGACAATTCGTCCCCAAGGAAAAGATGTCAGAAGCACAATATTTGATGAATTTTCATAAAAAAAAGAGTGTACTTTGAAGGAAAACTAGAGAAAAATCTTGGCTAAGCTAAGTACTTATTATGTGGAAAAGAACATATCCAGAAATCCAATAGAAACTAAAAAAATCCAATTTTGGGAGTAAAGAATTGACCCTTTACAAAAGAAGTTGTGCGGAATGGCTGCTTTTGTTTTGTGGAACAGCATTCACTTCACATAACTAATGCACTCAGAGGATCACACAGATTTCTGGCAAGCCCATTGACTGCCTCCATACAATAAACACTCAATGACTATGATGCCTACAAGGGTTGTGTAACTTGATATTTAAAAAATTAATTCTCTCTACATAGAAAAAGAAACTATTACTGTGGAAAAAGTATAATTACCCTGTGTAGATAAGGGCAAGATTTCAATATCATGATTTTAATTCCTGGAGTGTAGACAGCTGAGTGAAATGGAAAGGATTTGTTCATAGCAAATATTCTTGAGCGTCCCGCCCCTTTCCTCACCACACAGTTGCTGAACATTCGTTAGAACACCTGGTTTCAAGTCAGTTATACACTATGCATCGTATGTATGACTTTTACCAGGTTGCTACTCTTCCATCCCAGTTTATTTACGTCTAAAAGAATAGCATTCAAATTACACAGAAGTTAAAAAATAAAAAGTATCAGAGACATGCAAATTAAAACCACAGTGATATATCACTTCGCATCTGCCAGAATGGCTACCATCAAAAAATTAACAAACAACAAGCGTTGGCAACAATGTGGATGAAAGGAAACCCTGGTGCACTGTTGGTGGGAATGTAGTCTAGAGCAGCCACTGTGGAAAACAATGCGGGGTATCCTCAAGAAATTAAAAATGGAATTCCTTTCTGACCCAGTGATTCTGCTCCTGGTAATATATCCTAAGAATCCTGAAACACCGATATAAAAAAATATATGCAACTTTATATTTATAGTAGTGATATTTACAATAGCCAATATCCAGAAACAGCCTAGGTGTTGCTTGGTACATGAGTAGATAAAAGAGCTGTGGTACATTTATATAATCGAATACTATGCAGCAGTGAAAAAAGAGGAAACTCTTACCTTTTGCAACAGCATGGTTGGACCTGGAGAATATTATGCTAAGTGAAATAAGCCAGTCAGTGAAAGATAAATACCACATGATCTCACTCATATGTGGAATCTAATGAAAATAATAATCTAACAAACAAAATAGAAATGGAAGCGTTAATGCAAAGAACCGACTTACAGCTGTAAGAGGGGATTAACCAAAGAATGTTTATGCATGACTTGTAGACACAAACAACACTACAGGGACTGACTTAGAGAGGGCGAGGGTGGAGCTGGGTGGAGGTGGGGGCATGGAGAAAAGGCAGAAACAACTGTAACTGTGTAAACAATAAAGAAGAAAAGCAGATCAAAGATTAAAAGCAAAAGCAAATAAATAAGTAAATAAATAGTATTTGATAGAAATGATTCTATTCACTCTTTTCATGCTGATGGCAGAAAATATTGTTCAAATATGACATTTTATACTTAGTTCAGATGAGGCTTCCCAGACTTTCATGTTTCCATAGCTTCTATAAATAGGTTGGAGATTAAAAGCAAAATTGACCCTTTATCAGCTCTCCATTACAGTTACAGGTTCATGTCACATCCCACAATTAGGGAAACAAGCAGACAAACAAAAACAAAGCAACAGAACTTTAAACTCAAGACAAAGCAAAAGAACAGAGTCACTGTGTTTAGTTCTAGTCTGAAATCTTAAGATTCTCATAAGTTACTGATTTCCTAACAAAAACATCTTTATCCTTGATTTTTGTAATGCTCATACTGAGACTATGTCAGGACCTTCTCGAATGTGATAATTGTGTGAGAATATTGCTCTTTTTTCTATCATGAATAGACTAAATTTGATAACCTTGTAATTCTGAATATTTTTAAATAACACATGTGGTGTTTTATTTAATGAAAAGATTTTTCTGAAATCCAGCTCCCTTACAGACTGTTTTTGTGAAAACATGACTTCTTTCCCTAATGTTTTTGACTCTATATCTTCTTCCCATAGGAACTAAAACATGAAATGATATTTAGCTATTGTATTTGGACTAGTAGAATCTGGAATATCATTTTCTGTTCAAAAAGACTAGGATTGATGCTCTTTAGGTAGTAGGAAAATAGGATGATCCAGGTTTTCCACTTCTGGTTTCCAGTTCATCCATCTCATTGCTAATAGACACAGGGTAAAGGGGAGACAAAATTTTATTGTTAGAATTTGGAATATTTGGGTTTCATAAATTATATAGTTTTATAGGATCAAAAATTATATAGTTTTATAGAAATATAAATAGTTAATTATATAGTTTCTTTGAGGAACCTGTTCTTCGAAGTTTAAACAGAAGCAAGTCATAGCTGTAGCTCATGACTAAAATACTTTAGAACAATATACTCTATATTTATAAATGATATACTCTGATGTCCTCATAAAAACTAAAGCTATTGTATAGTACATTCACCATAGCATTTTAAACAAATGCTAGGCAAAATTATTTCTGGTAACAGAATGGATCATTAGCTCTTCTTCAAGTCTCTAGGTCAAATTAAATATTATGTTCATGAATGCTTATTTTAATCATTAAATGCATGTTCATATGAAAAATGCTTTATGATACATAAATATGTCCTTTTTGACCACAGGAGTAAAATATTTACACCTCCATTTGCTTTGGAGGTTAAAAAGAATGGTGGTCCCCGACACAGAGTAGGACAGATGAGGAGTACGAATGCTTGCATCCTATTGGGAGTTAAAAGACAAACTTGTTCTTAGGGTTTTAGTCTGGGAAAAGCAATCTGAAGAGGAAGAGTTGGAAGCACTGGTTTTGAACTGGAAAAGAAAAACTCAGTGCATCAAAGTATGACTGGATTTAATTCTTTCATGCATCTTGAGAAGTAACAGGAAGTGAGAACACAAGGCAAGAATGGCTGGAGTTGAATGGAGTTGCTCTCATGACACCTAGAATATGTGGAAGGGGAAGTTCTAGAAGAGAAGAAACAACAGTGATGTGTTGTCTGAGCCTTTTGTCCTTAATATTTGAATTGTGAGTGGGAGAGTCCTAACAGAAACCATTTCTTCTCAGTTGCTATAGAAACAGTATAGTTTGGACCACAAGGATTAGGGAGTGTCTGGGTCTCACAGTTGTTACCTGGTATTGAATCTAAGGAAAGAAGGCCCATGAACCTCTCCAATGAAGGCATGGAGAAAGATTTCTGGTGTGAGTCAAGTAGAAGGGAAAATAAATCATTATACTACAACATATTTAAAATTCAGTCTTAGGATGGAAGAAAAGACATTTCCCCATGGAACCTGGCTGAGGTAAAATTTATTTCAAAATCAAGTTTCTGGCTTCCTACCCATAGAACAGCCCATACCACAATAATCGAGAGTCCAGGCTTCTTTGGGGAAGCTTCATAGGGAGTTTAAAAGAACTCAACTGGAGTGGAGGTAAGCCAAGCAGAAGTGAACGAAGCCTAAAGGCTTACTGGGCTCAGCACTGGGGGTACAAACAGGGTGTGGACATTCCAGAGCCTCGGCCACTTACATGATACATGTTGGTGGGATTCAGTGTTGCATCTTGCTCTTGGCCACCTTAGTCTCAGATTTGAGGGTTACGGAAATTAAAGCTATTGCAATTTTTATGCATTCTTTGGAATTTGACACCTTCACTCAACTTGTCAAAGCCATAAACCTAAAAGCTTTTTGATGTGAACTTGTCAGTGACTCGTTGTGCCTTTTGAATATTACTAGTTGTTACTAGAAAAGGGGCCAGGTCCTATGTGGGTATGGAAGTCTCTCCAGGTTCAGGGCTCTGAGGTGCAGATGTGGAGGACTCATGTTGCAGTGACATTGTGTAGAATAAACAAACAAACAAACAAACAAAAAAGTGTAGACCGAGACTATGTCCAGTACACAATCAGCTTCATCAAAATTTTGAAGTAGGCAATGCTTAGGTTTGGCCTCTTCCACCTCTCCCTAACAGTAAGGCTTTTCTTAAATTGGCCAGCTCCTTATTACTCTTCCGCTCCTCAGCCAGTACATGATTGTGCTATAATCTAAGTGAAAATGAGTAAAGTATTAAATAATAGCCTAAGCTGCAAGCCTTTTTAGAGATGTCAGTCAGGCATACTTGGAGAGTCTCCTCAGAGGATTTCCACACAAAAAGAAGTGAGTTTTGAAAGTGCAACGACTGCCCAATAGCAATGGCTGCATGGGCAAAAGGGCTGGTCCTGATTCTCCTTGCCCACCTACCTAGTCTTGATGGTTACCTGAACTTGTGACTGATGAGCTGGAGTCATGGCTCAGATGTTTATTTATCCCTGTCAATCAAACATTCCCCTAATTTCCCCAGGTGACCTCCTTTCAATGGGAATGTATAGTCTGGCGGTGTGCTTTTACAGTTATGCTAAACAGAACAAATCCTAAAGAACAGAAGAACTAACAGTGATATGTTGGTTATAAAAATAATAGCTTTGGCGGGCCATTTTAAAAATAATAGCTTCGCATATTGATGTAAAAACTTGATATGCAGAAATTTGTTTTCTGAAGGTTTAAACTGAGATTGGAGCTTTCTGAAAGAACTTTAGAAGAGAAGAAGACATCAGGCTTTCTGCTTAGATGTGAGTATCCACAGAACTGTTGAGTTCCTGATTTCTAGAGGATGCAGCTGGCGTCTCACCCCCTCCACCCCCCGCCTCTAAAGAAGACAGGAACTTGGGGTGCCTGCTTGGATGTGTGCATAATGGTAGATGATATTCAGATATTCAGTGTGACTATATAATTATTCACAGTTAGCACTGGAAGGCTTTCAAAGCGAAAGTGAGTACTGTTTGTAACTGAACTGAGAGAGCAGGAGTAAACCAAGACTGTCCCAGACAAACTGAGACATAGGATCTCCCTAATGTTACACTCTGTCCAGCTGGGTAGGAGTTTTTCATACCTCCTGGGTCTATTGACTTCAGCAAAGGACTGGTTAGATTGCCCCCTACTGCTCTCTGGAAAATGGCCTGTGCCAGTACACACAGGGTCTGGCAGAATCGCTGACTCCTCTGCTGTGACAACTTCTCATCCTATTTGTGGTGAAATAGGACAGAGCAATTTATGCGTGCACAAAAAAAGAAGCGTGTTCTGAGTAGTGAAGAGATATGGACCCTGACCTCGAGTCTTTCAGAATTATATAGATTTTATCAGAAGTCTTCTAATGTTCATCTTGGGAAGCAACTCATGATTTCATGGCCTCCTAGCAGCTTCTACTGAGTATTGGGTTGGCCAAAAAGTCTGTTTAGTTTTTTATGTAAAATAAGAGACATTTTTCATTTCACCAATAATTTTATTGAATTGGATATTTTGAGTATGTCAGCTAATTCCTGCTATTGGCTTCTAGTGGGTAGAGGCCAGGGGCGTTGCTAAACATCTTCCAATACATAAGACAGCCCCGCAGCAAAGAATTATTTGGCCAAAATGTCAATAGTGCCAAGAAACTTGGCAAACCGGTTTTGACAGGTCCCATCAGTCAGAGCACTTTCTCCATAAACTGCACAAATCTTTTATTTTGCATCTCAGTTGAGTTTTAACCTTTCTTGAAACAATAAAGCACAATATACTGAAAATGTTGTACATTTTCTTCCATCTTCAATATTAAAATAGCGGCACAAAAATTTACCAGTTTTGATGTTTTTTTTCCTAATACATGCTATATGACAGCTGTCACAATACAATCTAACAAAATTGTTTCGAATGAAGTTAAAGACAAGTAAGCACTGCTAGAATCATAGTACTGAAAAGACTAAACAAACTTTTTGGCCAACCCGGTGCCTAGGACAGGAATTAGGAAATTCCCTACTGGCAAATGATTTATACAGCACTTGCTGCTAGCATGTGGGTGGCCACATTCCAAATTCACAGTTGGTACTAGTGTTCTAAGAATTCCAGGCATGGCCTCTGGTGTCAGGCTGCCGGGGTGTGAATTCTAACTTGGTCACTTATTACCTGTGCGGGCGAGGCACTTAATTTTTCTGAGCCTCAGTTCTTCCAACTGTGAAATAAAAATAATAATACCCCATAGGCTTGTTTAAAGGATTATATATCTATAACAGTGCCTGGATAAAGGCTAACTCTTACCAGTCAAGGTTACCAATGGTGCCTACACCCTCAGATCATTACAAAGAGCAGGGCTGGAACAGCAGCAGCCCATTAGACAAGACTTCCGTCATCTTTGAACACCCGTGTGTTACCATCTCCCAGTGCGATTTATCTTAACCATTTTTTCCTGCACCATTACCGGGGGCCTGATAAGGCACCCAGTGCCCGCTGGGATTTGGGGGTAGGAGACATATAACCTTAGCAAAATTATTAGGGGTTTACTAAATTCCCTTGTTTTAACTTGGCATAATTTGGGTTCATCTGAGATTAGCAATGGAACAGAAATTTGAGCACAAGATGTCTATAAGCCATACAGAGTTATTCTGTTGCTTTTTAATTCTCTATTCAAGATAGCATTGCCCAACACTCAGATAGCAGCACAGTAGATTTAGCACACTCTATGTGAGGCGTATTCTTTGTAAAGTGTTAGCAGGTTTTTCTCCCCGCATTTGTGGAGAACACCCACAGATAAACTTGTCTACCATAAAGATAATTCTAAGGAAACTGCTTTTTGGCTCTTTTAATTATCCCTGAGGATAGAAATAAGTTGAATTCAGTAAGTGGCTCCGTTTTTTGAGACTAACATTAAAAAATAAGCTGGCAGGATTTTTGAACTAAGATTCTCAGAGGAATTTTCAAACATATACTCCATTTGCTACAACAATGGAAAACTTATCTTTCTGAGAACAGATGTATACAAATCTTGGTGTGATATTCTCGAGAACAAAAGCTAACTGTCACAGTTGTTTGCTTCTCTCAAAAAAGGAAAAGAACTTTAAATAAATGGCAACGGTTATAAAGTCTTTCAAGCCTATAACATGGAATTTAACTAAAATTTTAGTGAAACTTTGCCATTCAGAATAACGGTGGATATGTAAAAGATGAAAGCATTTCAGAGTTTTTTTTCCCTTTTCCTTCCACATAATATTTTTGCACCAGGGATTAGCAGAAGTGGCCCCATTAATAAATGCTCGAGTGAAATGCTCTTTAGCTTCAGCCCCAGCTTCCTTCCACCAGGGAACTCTGACCTCAAAGTTGGGGTCTCCGCCCATTCAGATTGATCTAGGGGCTTCCTTGTGGGTGTGGAATCCCAGGAAGGCTCACCAAGGACGATGACTCTGTGTGTCATCTGGGCAGTCTGACTGCACTGGGCGCCATGACACCAGTGTGGCTGTTCCCCACTTTTCTCCAGAAGGGAAGATGGGGTTGCTAATCAGCCCCACATTTCTGGGGGGGTTAGTCTTAGCTCTGCCCTTGGGTCTCTTAATTTGACACTCTTCATGGCTTGGTGCATCCTCCCTTACTCACCTCTGGTCTTTAGTATTGGCTTCTCATTAGCATTCCCGCTCCCCTCTCCTTCCTCTCCACTGTTGTAGAAGCCTGGAAACTATAATACTTTCCCCTCCTTCCTAGCCCCCAGGTTCTGACTTCTGTTCTAATCAATGAGTGGGGCTCACATGATGTTTGGAAGGTGGAAGAAGATAAGCCACTTCTTTCTTTTGCAGCAGTGGTGAGCAGGCACATAGGCTGCAGCTGACAGCAGCTGTGGGGGTTTGACAAGAGTTTTGGGGTATCCACCTGTGACTCAGTGATAGTTGTTTCCTGCAATTCTTGTACATTTAGCCGCCTGAAAGCTGACAGCAGCTGTCCTGACCTTTACTCTCCCATTTTTGTCATCTCTTCCAATTATTTTGTGAGTCTCTGATATGTGGTATTATTTTCTGTGTAAAACACTTAGAGTGGTTTCTGTATTCCAAACCCAGCTATGATTGATAAAGTAGCCACGTTTTAGACAGCCTATGCCTGACTAAATAGGAAACCCCATCGGGTACCATCTTTAGCGTTATCCCGCAGGCTGTGATTTATGGTAATGAGAGACCACCTCTCAGCCTCCAGCCTTGGGGCCAGGATTCCTCCAGACAGGCTTGTCCTGCCTCTTCTCTACATGGACTGAAGGAGACTATTTCTTTTACTTTTCTGAATAGCATCCTCTGAGGAGTACTATTTTTTTTCACTTAATAGAAAAGGAAACCGAAGATCAGAATGTTTTAGTAGCAGAAGTTCTGTTGAGAAGCAGAAGTCTGATTTGCACTAGGTTCTCTGTGTTATTTTCACCATGCCTCCAAATTCTCATCCAGAAAAGACCTCTAGGGATCCTTCACATCTAACTCTAATCTTCTATTTTCCTTTGGCATGTTGACCATAGTTTTTTTGTTATTGTCAGATTTAAAATTTTTCCTTCTAGGACACTTTTTAATTATGAAAGAAAAAACTGGAATAATATTTAATATTTAAGATATTTAAAAGTATTGCCTATTAAGCAGTTACAAGCATCAGACACTGTGCTGTTGTAATTACTCATTGAATCATTAAGGTAATCCAGGTAGTCATTCGTTTTTTCTCTGTTTCACAAAAATAAAAACAGACACACAAAGGCTAAATTCAGGGCTTATAGCAAAGCCAGATGGAAATCCATTTTTCTCCATTACACTGCTTTTGTTAAGTCATTTAGTAAATATTTATTGGGGGCTCACTTCAGGCTGGGCATTCATTAGCTGCATTGCTGGTGGTCTTGGGGAGGAGGGGAGACAGGTACCACATAAACAGCAATGTGGAATAGGGAAGGAGGCAGAGATGGAGTCCAGTCTGGAAAATCTGTGGTGAATAACAGGTACCCATATCCCATCAATACAAGTTGTTATAATTATTTAAGAATAAAATAAAAACATTTTTCTTTGAATTCATGGGTATTAGTTTTTCAAATAGCTACAAATTTTTCAAGATACAGATACTTATTAGTCTCAAACTATTTAATAAATGGAGCTGTTTGCCTAGGAAGGCTATGAAAAAAAATGCCATGATACTAAGGATATCATGAACTGAGAAATTTTGGGATCTTCTGGGCTATAGGATAGAAGTGAAATAGCTTTTAACTTTAAATTAACTGATGTGGTCTTAAAATCTAATCATTCCCTCTAAATTTTATGTTTTCCCCTTTCCTCAAAGCACATCTCAATCTCCTTTAAATGTCTGTGTTCTATGCTTTGTTTTAACATTTTCCTAAAAGCAAAGAGATACAGAGAAATACAAACAGGGTTTTCTTGTTTATAAAGTGTTATCTTCCAATGGCTACTGGTAGTCTTACATAGCTTTTTCATTTTGCAAACCTTTATCAAAATGCCCCATCCATAGGAAAATTAATCATGAAAAAAAGAATTAGGAATGGATAAAGAATTGCTTCTTTAGGAGATGCTCTGATCTCAGTCCATCTGTGCTGACGGGCCCACCCCCACTCACTCCTGGGCTGTCCAGGGGGCGCCTGAAGACCATCTGGAGTTTGCTCTCCATGCTTTTCCCACCGAGATCTTAGGCTTGAGCTAGGATCCCAAATTCGTGTGCTACCAGTGACTTTCTAAAATTGCTTCCTTAAGAATTCAGAGTCTGTTTATTTCTATAAAGAACTTGTTTAGTATAGTATTTGGCATTATTATTTTTTTTTCTACAAGGTAAATTGTATTTACCTGAATTTATTCTCTTGCTGGTCAATATTTGTGTTCAGGTCCATTTGAATTTTCTGACATCATCATCACAAAAAATTCTGAGTTTATGAACCAATGAAATCTTGTTATAAGCAATTTCTGGACACTCAGTTTAAACTAAATATATCCACTTTTGTGGCCATTTC
>PVJI01018142.1:0-33987 GCA_004026765.1 Micronycteris hirsuta
ACACACACACACACACACACACACACACACACACACACACACACACACACACACACACACACACACACCACCCCCCACCTACCTATTCTTCTGTTTCTCTAGCTGAACCCTGACTGCAACCTTACCCCTTCCCTATGCCTCACCTCAGCCCAAAGCAAGTTGATTCTCTCCCCCAAACTGCTCTCCGAGTCAGTGCCGCCTCTCCATGAACAGGCCACTGCCTAGCCATCTCATGCTTCACATAATGCAAAGACCGCCTAACTGGCCTGGTCTCCCCGCCTCTGGTTCTTCTCCCCACAGCGCACCCTGTAGGTCAGCTCTGTCCAACAGACACTTCTGAGATGACGGAGAAGTTCCACACCTGCACTGCCTAATATGAGCCACTGGCCACAGGTGGCCACCGAGCCCTTGCAATACAGCTCGTGTCACTGAGGAAGTGACGTTTTAATTGTAGTTATTGGGTTGACCAAAGACTCCATACTTTTCACCCGTAAAATAAAAGACATATTTTTCATTTTCACCAATAACGTTATTCATTTAGATATTTTGAGTATGTCTGCTATCTCCCTCATGGTATAACGTTGATTGTTCTCAATTAATATCTTGATTTGATCACTATCAACTTCAACTGGCCTAGAAGACTGTGGAGCACCCTCCAGGGAGAAATCTCCAGCACAAAACTTTGCAAACCACTGTTGACCCATCTGCTCACTCACAGCACCTTCTCCACACACCGTACAGATCTCTTTTTGCGTAGCAGTTGCATTTTTACCTTCTTGAAATAATCAAGCATAATATGCAAAAATGTTGCATATTTTCTCCCATCTTCAATATTAAAATGGCTATGCAAAAATTCATCAAGTTTGATTTTTTTAAATGCACACTGAAATGACAGCTGTCACAGCACAATCTAACAAAATTGTTTCGAATGAAGTTAAAGACCACTAAACGCTATTAGAGCCATTGAATGGAAAAAACCGTACATACTTTTTGGCCAACCCAACCCTTTACATTTAAACTTAAACGGCCGCATGTGGCTGATGGCCGCCATGTCTAATAGCAAGATTCCAGACTCCAGGGTTATTGCTCTAAAACAGTGTGAACAAACATAATAATAGACATTTCTCAAAAACAAAGAAAACTAATTAAAAAATTAGTATTAGTTAATCAGAAAATTCAATACTACTAATAAGTAAAATTAAGTCTATGCATATAAAAAAATGAGGGAAGCCCCTTGCAGCAATTACCTCTGTGTATACAAACTCTTCGTTTCATTCAACAACTCTTGAGCACCTACTAGGTGCCCTGCTAAATTTTAAACTGGACAGTCCTGGTCCTCCCCACTTTAGGGGAGCAGAGTGTCCAACCGCGGCCCAGGATGGCTGTAAATGCAGCCCAACACAAAATCACAAGTTTATTTAAAACATTATGAGATTTTTCTGTTTTCATTAGTGTTTGTGTATTTAATGTGTGGCCCAAAACAGCTCTTCTTCTTCCAGTGTGGCCCAGCGACGCCAAAAGGCTGGACGCCCCTGGTACCAGACTAAGGACAAGTGCGGTGCGGGTCCAGTGTGCTGGGAGTCAACGGATGCCAGGGCGGGAGGGGCAGCCCAGGTTCTGCCCCAGGGCACTGCAGGGACTAAGGGAGGCAAGGGGGGTGCGAACACAGGCCTGGAGCAAGTATTTCTTCTTTACAGTGTTCTACGCTTTCTGATATTTTTGTGATAGAAAAAAAATACTTGATTTCAGAAATACAAGTCTGATGTCACTATTGTTTTAAAAGTTCTTCAGGAATACTGAACAGTTGCTTAAACTCCCTCCCCCACACACCCGCAAAGCAGTTCCTCGCTCTGTGCCTGCGCACAGCGGACTTCTACGGCTCGGCATGCCCACCCTCCACCCCGACCCATAAGCCCCCAGCTCTGTCAGTTTGGGAAATGCCTCCTCATCCTCTGCATTCAACCTAAATAGCTCTTCTGTGGAATTCCTCACTTCACCCCTCAAGGAGAATGTACTTGCATTTATTTCTGTGAGTGAACTTCCCCAAAATTTACACTTCTTAAGGCCAGGAGCTGTTTTTTATATCCCACCACCTCTCTGGCCTGGTGTTGTCGATGAAAGAAGTTTCAATACCACTGCTCTTGTCCATCAGGCTCACGCCTGCCCACCTCCATCCCAGCTCCCCTCCAGACAAGCAAGGGAGGAGACCCCTCTAATCTGTGTCCTCTGAACACACCACAATGACAGGCCACCATTACCACTCACAGCGTCACTGGGTCTAAGAAGCAGGAATGCATGACTCCCAGCTGAACCAGTACTACTTCCATCCCGTTCATTACCTCTGGTTCCAGGTGGCTGGGTAGGGAAATGGACAGAGATTCCCTCTGCCATCTCTCTCCACAGTCACACCTGCCTGGGCTGGCCCTGGCATTTAAACCAGAGCCCATGGCCTTTATTCTGACTCAGTGCTAGGACACTGGATGACTTTGAAGCTTCTAATCAAGTAGAATTCTGACTCCCTTGGGGGAAAGCCTCCCAAAGCCTCGCAGTGGGATATGGGGACTGGAAGGGCATGATACGGGCATTTCTTGGATGAACGCCACCACAATAGTACCCAAATGCTCCCCTGACCCCTGCCGTGGGCAAGACGACAGACCACGTTTGAAAAGACTGACCTGCCTACAGCAAGAACAATACATAAGGGACAGGAAGGCCTACATTCTCACCCCGGGAACCACGAAGCCCCCGTGCACCTTAGCCTCAGTCTCCTCTCTGTCACCTGTGAGGTGCAGGCACTGAGTACGGGGTCACTGCCACGACTACACGGCTGTCGGAACATTCACAAATACCTTGCCAGGCCCCAAACCAACCACTCAAAGCCCAGGAATTTAAGCCAGCAGGAGCATTTCTTCACAGAATTGCATTCTTCTCAGGCAGCTGTGCAGTTAGAAGAGGAAAAGGGACAGCAGAGCCTGAGGCCCATTCCTTAAACGCTGTTGTAGCGCCACACCCACAGGACATATAGGCAGGACACATGCTCTGATGGGGACAGGACCCAACCAGCAAAAAATCATCGAGTCCTGGAGCAAATCTCCCCACACTCAGTGTTAATGTGCCAAACCTTGATCTCAAACGTTGAGATTATCGCACCCCCCCACCTCCATACCCCTCCACCCGTCAGTGAGATGAAATCCCTTTAAGATGCCTGATTTGCACAAGTTGGTTGCTTATCATGAAACATCAAGAGTGACTTCATCTTGATTTGTTAGGAATGAGAGCATTAAAGAATCGTATGTCTGGGTTAGATACTAAAATAGAAAAAATTCATTCGCAAAAGTACAAAAGTACAGACAACTGGTGAAATCCAAACAAAGCCTACACTTCAGTTAACAGTGTGGCACTGTATTTGTTTTCTATTGCTACAAGACAAATTATCACAAAGCAACATACTTTTTAAAAAAATTGAAACCAACACAGATTTGTTATCTCAGAATTTCTGTAGGTCAGAAGTCCAGGTAGAGAGTAGCTGGATTCTGAAGAGCTGAAATCAAGTTGCTGGGCCCTGTGGTTCTCCTCTGGAGACCAGGGTCCTCTTCCAAGCTCAGTGTTAGCAGAACTCAGTTCCTTGTAGCTGTAGGACTGAGGTCCCTGCTTTCTTGCTGGCTGTTGGTTTTAGCTCCTAGAGGTCACCTTCAGGTCCTAGCCACATGCCCCCTCCACAGGCCATTTGCAACAAGGCTGTTGGCTTTCTTCAAGAGTGTTTCTGTTGCTGCTGCTTAAGTCTCAGGACTCAACTGTTTAGGTCAGGCCCACCTGAGACAGTCTCCCTTTTGAATACTCAAAGTCACTCCTACAAAATCCCTTCTGCCCTGTAATGTGCCAAGATCACAGCATGCTATCCCATCATATTCACAGTCCTCCCACACTCAGGGGAAGGGGACAATGACACAGGGCGTTGGGAACCTTGAGGCCACCTTGCAATTCTGCCTACCACAGGTACCAGTGTTAATTTCTCAGTTTTGGTAACTATGTTAGAATTATGTAAGGTGTTTACAATAAGGGAAACAGAAAAACTCTTAGAGCTTTTGCAACTATTCTGTATCTCAAAAGGAAAAAAACTTAAAAACATAGGATAAAAATCATTGGCTTTGAAATAACATAATAATTTGCAAATCTATAATATCCTGTTCTTTGTCCTATGTTTACCAACAGGGAAAGAGTTATACCAGGGCTATAAATCTTCTCTAAAGTCACATATCAAATCAAATTATTGGGATGAGAATTACACAGCCACACAACACTACTTCTTTATCTTCAAATGAAGGTGAATCATCCTGAATTTAAGATCACCCTCAGACAGTGGCCATGGAAAAGTCTACTGTGCATCTATACTCAATATTCATCTCAACTTTAAAAGTTTCTCATTAGTGAACTACCTTTTTATTCTGGTTTCTTTTGTTTCACCACCCTTGTCTTCGGACCTTCATATCTCATATGGCTCCTGATATTCTATCACCACTACTACGTTTATCAAGCAGGCGTCACATCACACACATGTGTGCATGCAGTGCTCTCTCTATGCGTCACTTCTGAGCATCAAATCTCCTAACTGGAGACAACACCTTGGCAGTTAACAAGCCACACATACTATGCTATTAAAGGACAATGTGTTTTTTCTATTTTTAATATTTTTTTAATTGTTCAAGTACAGTTGTCTCAGGACAATTATGTGTTAATAATCCAAGTTAGCTTGTCTATTTTGGATACATATAATTTCTCCTGAGTAGTCTGATTAAAGTAATTTTTAACAATAAACAAAAAATAAACTGAACAACATCATCACTAAACGCATACAGTCACTCTGTGGTACACTGTCCACAACCCCTGTCGTGGGGATATTTATCAGTGCATAAAACCACATTTTCCAAACTTGCTGGATGAAAGATGTTATTAGGACTGTCAATCAAACAAAGGCACAACTAATTCATACAACTTCTGAAAGTTCACCCCCCAAATATTTTATCAGAAGTGATGAATTAGGGTGAGCAAAATATTTCATCATAGAAATGTTTTAAATACTTAACCATACAGAATATTTGGGATTTTTCTAATGTTCAGAAGTTCCATGTGTGTAGACCACGAAGCCGTGAAAGATCAGCAAGGTCAGAAAGTGCTGAAACAGAAGGCTGTCATGGCGGTTTTGATTTGAGGGGCCACACGGACATTTACATAGAAAGGAGGGGAATCAACCCATTAGTACATTGGAGGAGAAAGACAGGAAGACCAGTCCGACTACCTGCAAGTGGCCAGCTGAGCCAGAAATAAGGAAGATGTATTCTAGGGAGAAGGCAGGGAGTGAGACACTGACTGGCCTAAAAGGAGAATGAGGGAGGTGCCACGTTACTCACTCAGCAGACACGAGGAAACCATGTAAACTTCCGGACAGGCCAAAAATAAACAAAGGAGCACATGGTAAGGTCATTAAGTATAGAGTGTTTCCAACTAACAAAAGGGCAGCTTCCAAAAGCTCACCCATTCAACAAGCCTTCGTTAAACACCTACCATGTACCAATCACTGTACTAGATTCTGGACTGCAAGGTGTCTAAAATGCGGTCCTTGCCGCTCTTCAGAAGCTAACCAGGCTAGAGGAACAGACATATAACCAAGGTTTAATGTTCAAGGTGATAATGGCCAGCGCTTACTAAGCATTCACTCTAGGCACTGTGCTAGGAGCCTCGTTTCATTGTTTATTAACTCAACAAATATTTTTTGAGCACCTACTAAGTGCTAACCAGCAAGGTACTGAGAATGCTACTGAGAATATTGCACTGAATGAGACAAACAAGGACACTGCTCTCACAGTGCTCACCCTACCTATGAGAAAACAGACAATGAGTAAACAAATAAATGAACAAGGTAATTTCAGAAAATACAAAGTGCAGCGAAGACAACACATGGAGAGAGGTGATCGCACTGGGGGAGGGAGAGTGTACTGATGGCACATGGTGGTCCCAGGAGGCCACACAGAGGACATCTGAATCGACACCTGCAGGACAAGGCGGTGCTTGCCAGGTGAAGGGGAGGGCAGTGCTCCGGGCGGAGGTGGAGGCAAGGGTAGTGTGGTCAGAGAACCAAAAGGAGGCCAGAGCCCCTGGGGCCTAGGGGCCTCTGAGGTGACCAGGGGCCATAACACAGGAGGCCTGGAAGCCACCGATGATGGGCTTTCAAGCAAGAGTGACACAATCTAATTAACACTGTTAAAGCGCATTCTGGGAGCTGTGTGAAGAAAAGGTGGTATGAGTGGGCCCAGGAAAGCAGCTGGGAGATTATGATAACAGCCCAGAAGAGGGATGTTAAGAACCATGAAGATGGGGAGAAGGGGACGACTGTGGGAGATATTTTAGAAGTAGAGCCAAAAGAATATGCTGATGGGGTTGGGGGCTGGTGAGGGAAAGAAGGACAGAGCACAGTGCCTGAGTATGTTCCTTGATCATCTGCATGGATGGTGGTGCCATTTGCTGAAATTTATAAAATGGAAGGAAGGGCAGGATTTAGGGGAAAGGGAACAGAGGCATTGGAAACTGAGACTTCTGGCCTTGGTGAGGAAGCCAAGAGAAGGGGTCCAGTGCCTGTGTCTCTACGGGCCTTGGCCTCAGGCCTGGGGACAAACTTTCTGTGGTCATCAGCATATAAATGGTATTTAGAGACAGTGAAGTAGAAAGTCAAGAATCTAGAGCCAAACCCTGGTTGATTACACAAAAGAGGAAGAACAAACAAAGGAAAGTAGCATCCCAGTCAGGGAAAAGGAAACCAGGAGGCTGTTACTGGAGAAGCCAATACAAGAACAGAATGTTTCAAGGAGGGCGGGGCCCACTGAGCCACTAAGTAAGAAGTCCATAGGGACCGCTGTATTTTGCCACATGGCAGTCATTGGTGAGGTTATGAAAAGGAGTTTCATGGAGCAAATTGGGAAGGAAGTCAGGAGAAGGGTGGAGAGAGGACCAACTGAATATAGAATCAGGATTTACAAACAACTTTTGAAGCATTTACCTGATTATTTCATTTAATCCTCAGATTAAATCCACTTCACAACTAAGGTTTTTTTGCCTAAAGTCCTGGAAGTGATGCAAGGTGATACCTACAGTCAGTACTAGAAACCCACAATGGGATTCCAGAGCCTGCACTCTTAAATACTAATGCAGAACTTCAGGAAGTCGAATGTGACTTTAACAAGGGTCTGTAGCGGCCTACGCCCATGGTTTTCATACTAAACTACCCAGAACCTCTAGCGGCAGCTCATTGGAAACCATGGCCCAAACTGCTGACAGCTGCCTGGCCCCGAGCGGCCTCAGCCTACATCTATTCTGGAGCTAGAATTTCAAAATTTCAAAATGAAAACGTTCTCAATATTGAAGACTCACTATTGTCAAGACTCACTATTGTATTTGATTCAATACAATCAAAATTAAAATCTCAGCAAGTTATTTTTGTGATTGTAGACAAACTGACTCTGAAGTTTATACAAAGAAGCAAAAGACCCAAAAGAGCCAACAGGATACTGAAGCAGAAGAACAAGGTTGGAGGACTAACGCTATCCAACTTCAAGACTTACTGCAAAGCCGCGATGATAAGTCATTGTGGCGCTGGCAAGAGAAGAGGCAGATTCACGGAGGCGAACAGAGAGCCCAAAGCGAGACGCCAGAAATACAGCCAGCCGATCTTTAACAGAGAGGCAAAGGCAAAACGATGGACCAAAGACAGTCTTTTCAACAAACGGTGCTGGAACAACCACACGTCCACATGCAAAAAAAAAAAAAAAAAAATAGTAATAATCTAGACCCAGAGCTTACACTGCTCACAAAAAAATCACTCAAAATGGCTCGATCACAGACATAAATGTAAAATGCAAAACTATAAAACTCCTGCAAGTAACACAGGAGAAAAAACTAGATGACCTTGAGTTTGGCACAATCCATGAAGTAAAGAACAGATAAGCTGGACTTAATTAAAATTGAAATTTTCTGCTCTGCAAAAGGCATATCAAGAGAATTAGAAGACAAACCACAGACTGGGAGAAAATATTTGCAAGACACATATCTGATCACAGGCTTGTTTTCCAAAATATATAAGGAACTCTTAAAACTCAATAAATAAAAAACAACCTGATTAAAAAATGTGCCAAAGACCTTACCACTCACCTCACCAATATATTCAGATGGCAGTCAGGGCACAGGCCTGGGCTGCGGGCCAGGCCCCCAGAAGGGGGTGCATGAGAGGCAACCACACACTGATGTTTCCCTCTTTCTCCTTTCCTTCCCCTCTCTCTAAAACTGAAATAAAATCTTTAAAAAAAAAAAAAAGATCTACAGATGGCAAATAAGCATACAAAAGGTGCTCCACATCCTGTGTCATCAGGGAAATGCAAGTTCACATAACAATGAGATGCTACTACACACTTATTAGAATGGCCAAAATCCTGAACACTGACACCATCAAACGCTGGTGAGAATGAGGAGCAGGAGGAACCCTCATTCACTGTTGGTGGGAATGCGAAACCGTACAGCCACTGCGGAAGACCACTGGGTGGGTTCTTATAAAACTAAACATACCCTTACCATACAATCCAGCAGTCACAATGCTCGGTGCCCAATATAGTTGAAAACTTATGCCTGCATGGAAACCTGCACAAGGATGCTTATAGCAGCTTTCTTCCTCATTGTCAAAACTTGGAAGCAACCAAGATGCTCTTCATTAAGTGAGTGGATAAACTGTGGTACATTAAAAAAGGGAATTATCATTTGGTGCTAAAAAGAAATGAGCTATCAAGCCATGAACAGACATGGAGGAAGCTTAAATGCATGTTATTAAGCGAAAAAAAGTCAATTTGAGTGATTCCAACTATATGATATTCTGGAAAAGGCAAAACTATGACGACAGTAAAAAAGTGAGTGGCTGTCAGGGGCTAGTGGGTAGGGAGTGATGAATCAGCGGAGCACAGAGGGTTCTGGGGGAGCGAAGCTGTTCTGTATGACACTGTACTGGTGGCTGCGTGCATTGTACATATGTCAAAACCCAGAGAATGTACAACACCGAGAGTGAACTCCAGTGCAAACTGTGGGCTTTAGGTGACAATGTAGTGGTCATGCCTATTCATCAGCTGTGACAAATGTACCACTTTGGTAGGAAATGTCGATAATGAAAGAGGCTATGCATGTTTGCAAGAAGCATATGGGAGATCTCTGTGCCTTTCAATTATGCTGTGAGCCTAAAACTGCTCTAAAAAATAAAAAAAGTCAAAAAGTTTTGGGCATTGACGATCTGCAGACATCGTTGTGAAAACAAAGAGGATGCGTTTTAGCAGCCCCCGAAAGGTACAGGGCCATTAACAACTGAAAGTTTCACGCTGACTTTGACTTTGAAATCTTTCAATAGTTACTCATGGGAACTATACCATCCCCTCAGGACCTACTGATTAACTGGGAACAGATATAAATATTATATATAAATATTTGCATAAATATATATGTAAATATTATTCCTATAGAAATACTTGCATACATATTATTTACATATAAATATCTATGTAAATATTCACATATACAGTGATCCCTTACCTATCACGGGACTTATGTTCCAGAGACCCCCACGATAGGTGAAAATCTGTGAAGTAGCGGTGTTATATTTATTTTATTATTTATATATATTTTAAGGCTTTATAAACCCTTCCCACACTCCTATAAACCTTTCCCACACTCTTATAAACACTTCATATGCTCTTAAACACTTTCTACACTCTTAAACCTACGTAATTTTAACAACATACAAAATTCTATGTGGGTACTCACCAGTGAAGTATACTACAACTTGAATGATGAAGATTATGAATTATGTAGCTGTTCAGTACTGATGGCGATGAAGGTGATGACGATCATATGAATGTACTGCACAGCCAAGAAGAGCATTACAGCTCTTCTGAAGGCATCACTTCATCAGGCGCTTCATCAGGTGGTGCAGTATCTTTGCCCTGGGCCGTAACTTCTATTTCTGCTAAAGGCGTAGGCGTAACTGATCTCTTCGTCCAGGTGATGAGCATAGTTATGGGGAGTTGCTAGCACTGCTTTTTCTTCTGAGTGAGAAGGTTTTTATAAATTGACATGCCACTCTCGATTGTATTTACGAAGTGCAAAGAACGAAGCATCCGGGTGTCCCATTCTTCAGTCACTCGCTGAAGTTCTTTGGCCATTCTGACCATGGTTGCAAGATGATCGAGTGTTAGGCCAACCTCCTCCTTTTCTCCAACCCGTAGTTCATCTTGTTCCTCATCCTCTTCTTCACTTGCTGACTTCATCATCTCCATCAGGTCTTCGTCCGTCAATGGTTGTGAGTGGACATCCACAGAGGCAGCTTCTCCATGCAGAGAAATGCTCTTGAGTCCAAAGTGTCTCTGAATTTGTCAAACCAGCCCTTCCTGGCACTGAATGGGGTCGGTCTGGTGGGAGAAGCACTCGACAGTCCTGCATCTGCGTCATCATCCTCGTCTTCATCCTCATCACCGTTGTGAATGTCCGTGTTTTCCGCAAAACTATCATAAAGTTTCTTGGCCTTCGTCCGGATGGTGTTGGTATCCAGAGAGATATTCTTCTTCCTGCAGTCATTTATCCACAGGGCCAATGCAGACTCCATCCTCACATTGGCCTTATTGCAGGAAGTGACCACCCTCTTTGTGGTCTTGTTAAGTCATTGTTAGCGTAGACCTAATATTCTTCTCGTCTTTATGTAGCGAACAGTAGATTCGTTGATCCCGTAATGGCAGCCTATAGCCACATAGCTTTTGCCTTCCTTTAACATGTCAAGAAGTTCCACCTTTTCTTTGATGGTAAGCATATTCCTCTGGCGCTTGGGTTCA
Organism: Micronycteris hirsuta; assembly: GCA_004026765.1. Classification (NCBI taxonomy): domain Eukaryota; kingdom Metazoa; phylum Chordata; class Mammalia; order Chiroptera; family Phyllostomidae; genus Micronycteris; species Micronycteris hirsuta. The sequence goes on from PVJI01018142.1 coordinate 10,908, forward strand.
CTGCCAGAAGCCTTAGAAGGCGCAGAATGTTTGGGTGGCATTGTAGGGCTTGAAATAAATTCAAACTTTTACGAAAATTTCACAGAAACACAACACCGCAGAGCAACACTATGCACATCGATCAGACGTAGATGTGAAGTGGACAAGGAGAGATGCTGAACACATGGGCACAGTGCGGGAGAGCAAATAGACTGATGCTACAGTCACTGAGCCAATCAGTGTCCAGGATATGGAACACAGTGCTGTGGTTGGTCGCCTTCCATTCCATCAGCCAATAGCGTGCCGTGTACAATCTCACAGCCGCAAACTTGCACAAGTGGTAGTGGTGTACTGCATTTCCACTGTGTACAGTTACGGTATTCATCCACTGATGAAATACATACTGTTTTTTATTTTGATTTAATATTCTTTTAATATGTTTGAATTAACATGTTTTATATTTTTATATTGTTTTAAATTTTTTAGGCAAAAATAATTAAAATCATAAATATTATATAAATACCTATATATCGCAAAATCCCACGATATAGTGAAAACGATACAGAATTAGATATATATATTTTTTAAAAACCTGCGATACAGTGAAGCCACAATAAGTGAACATGATATAGTGAGGGATGACTGTATATCTCCAAGAAAATATGTCTAACACTTAATGCCTTTAAGATTTGACTGCTTGGAATTTGGAGTTTATTTTTCCATAAAAGTGATGTGAGTGTCTAATAATTTTTTTCCATATATACCCTCTCTGTGACTATGCATTCTGAAGTGCATGCTGGGACTTGAGTAGAAATCCTCCCCGTTCCCTAAACTGGGAATTCCATGAAAGTAGCAAATTTAGGCTCAGTGCCTGGCACATAGTTACCAAGTCTAAGGTGCAAGTAATGATAAAAGAAGCCCTCCATTTGCTCGCCACTATAATGCTGCCAAGTAAAATACAACACCACAATGCTTTCTTGTCACTCAGAACTATTTTCTAATTACTGAAAAAGCTTTATATAATTAGATCTGTCATTCATCTCTCTCGTACCTACATAAAAAAAAACCTGGTTAAGTTATTCTTAACACCTCTCCACATGCCTAGCTGACCCTTCCGAATCACTTTAACTCAGTCGCTGACGCCCACTTTTCCCCACCTGAGGCTCCTCTGTCGTCTCTGGGACAGTCCTCCAGGTGCCAGACACGCAAATGCCAGGTGTGAGTCTGGGGCTTCCTGGTTCTTACCAGATGTCACAACAGAAGGCTTTTCAGATAACCAAGACTCACACCTTTGGTGACTACAAGTGCCACACACGTGACCACGTGTGTGCACAGGCACCGCGACGTCCTGAGGGAAGAATTCTTTCTTGGGAACTGTTTTAGTTTATGATTATTCCAGCTCCAACTTTCAACCACTGGCAACTGGGCAAAGTATCACAACAGTAACTGCTTTCATAGCACGCGTTCATGACCTTGATCTCTTTTTAGCACCTTTAACGTTACAGAAAAATTTCAGAGTCTTTGAAAGAATGCTAGGGTTTTATCAGCATTTCCTATCTGTCTAAACTCAATTTTCCCCTCAAGTCACAAATCACGAGAAAATAAGCAGCTACCGTTCTAAATTGGCAGGCACTTTTGATAAATGGGCGTTCCACGCCTCAGCAACAGTCCCGTGAAACTTATGAATTGGACACACCAGCCACTTCCTGCTTTGAAATTCCTTTCATCTCTTTGAAAGGACCTAACAATCTTTCCTGTTTTCAAGCTGCATGATTTATCATCTGGAAGGCAATACTTTTGCCATAACTCTATAACACAGCTTGAGCAACTTATCTTCCGCCTCAGGTCCAGCAAAGCTCTGGTTATTTCTTTGCAAAAACATATGAACTGTGGTCATTCCTCGAACAAAAATTTGCTTCACTGATACCAAAATGACATCTTGTTGTTCTGTTTCGATGGCTTTTTATGCACACAAGAACTTTTTGTTTCAGTGTTGAATCATTTAATATTTCTAAAGACCTTTCATATGCTATTAACCTGGACATTGTATTACCGACAACATACATAAAACACAATTGCCACGTCCACACCTGCATGATCACAGGTAATGGCAACAATGTGTCAGGGGTGTCCAGCTATATAACCACATCCTGACTTCAGAGATATTAAAACATGGTGGGGGGCAGGGGGTGGCTGTGCATCTCAGAATAGATGGACTATAGTATCTGAGACATAAATGAATACTCCTTTAACATATGTAAAAAACTATTTCCAAAGAAGGACGCCAGAAAGTTCTCCCATCCCTGTGTACACATGCTGCTCCTCCCCTTAAGGGATATATTCACCACCACCACCACCACCCCCGCCCCCCCTCCCCTTCTATCTGAGTTGGCCTTGCGGCTTGCTTTCACCAAAAGAACGTAGCAAACAGAGCAGCCAGGGTCCCTGCTGGATTTCTCAGCACGGCCCAGGGAACAGCCACACCATAAATCCTCCCATTCTGCCCCCACTCACCATCCTCACAAGCAAAGGAACTACACTATAGCACTTAATTAGCCTTAAGTGGGGCAGCAGCCACTTCTGCATTTCCTTATCTAAGGATTCATAACGGATGCAAAATGTTTCCAAGGTTAATTAAATAAATTATAGATGTTTAAAATGAGGGCAAATTCTGTTTTCTCTTTAAAACTGATCCTTCTGTTTATTAAGGCAATGTCTTCTAAGTTAATTAAATATGGAGCAGAAAGTCCTCTATGCAAACACTTAATTAATTCTTAATTACGAATTCCCACATATGTCCTCCAAGTAGGCAAAAATGTAGTGTGGGGAGACAGAAAAAAAAAAAAAGGCACAGAGCAGGAAAAACACACCACTCTTGTTTTTGTTACTTTTTAAAATTTATCAAATGTTACAAACGGCTTTAAAAAATACCCACCTTTATTTAGGGTGGTTTTCAAAACAGAACATACACAAATCACTGCACACTTCTTACTTCATTTGTTCCTCTTCATCCTTCCATGTTGCTAAGAGACTGTCTTTTTCAAGGCTCCAATACACAGATTTTTCCAAATTTAGAAAATAGGCAGACTTGCAAAAAAAAAAAAAAAAAAAAAAAAAAAAAACTTGAAAAGGCAGCCACTTATGAGGTAAAATTTTATCTGGTAATGGTCAACCCACATTTCTCTAAATAACTTGAATGCTTGGGTAACTCAGGCAAACTCCAAGATTTATCATCTCTAATATGTGGCTTTCTCAGTTTATATGCAGGAAAATTTGTGGTATCTCTTTACTCCTTACCAAAGTGAAAACAACAGGAAAGTCAACCTTTAACTGAAAGACAAACAGCCTTCGATTGGTTTTCAGACAATCAGGAGGCTGGTGAAAGGCTCCGCAGGCATCCTAATTTCTGATGGGCGTTCAGAGCATGTTAGTTACGATTAGGGATGAGCTGTAACCAAAGCATCTGTATGGGGAGCGGGGAAAGATAACACATATCAGCAGCGATAACTTTGTTCCTTAATTTAGAAATTGAGGCATGCAGTATAATGTGCTATTACACAGAGAAATTACAGGATCATGATATTACAAAAGACTTTTCATCTTTCCCTTAAAACTTCTGGGTGTGCTTATATATTTGTTTACAGCCTATTAATTCACTTCCTGACAGACAGCTTGTGGAAAGAAACAAAGAGTTAATAGGTGCCCCTGACAACCGAAGATCAAAAAACTCCAATACGACTAGAATATATAATATATACTAGAATATATACTAGAATATAAATCAATGGGAAAATGATTCAATTTACAAGATGTTGACAGACAGGCCTCACAGGCACACACTTCTCTTTAAAATGGACACACTCTGAATGTATCTTTAACAGCCAAGTATATATTAAAAGAGTTTTTATAGTGGTACCTCTACCCTAACCATAGTGGATCATAGAAGCAGGCCAGCTTTGCCAAGACAAATCCGCTGCCTTTATTTGTATGTAAAACACCACAACCAGACCCAACTAGGAGGATGAGAAAGCTCACACAGCCTTGCACCCCAGCCGCACAGGGCTGCACAACTGTAAAGCACTCAGCGTCCTTGGGAGGCAGAGATAGAGGGACTAAAAAGATCCGAGTGCAGCCCCAATTCTGCCACTGAGGCAAGCCCTTTCATTTCTCTGAATACCGATTTCCTCCTCTGGGCAAGGGAGGGAAGATGGGTGTGGAGAGCGTGGGGTGTGGGGGAAGGAGCCGCCGTCTCCTGAGCATATCCTCTGTGGCCGGCCATTATCCTTACATTGTCTCTCCTAATCCGCACGTCAGTTTTCGATTTTACGAAGATGGAAGTGAGGCCAAGGAAGGGAGTACGGGTAGGATTTAAATTGGTCTCTCTGATTTCAAAGCATGACAGCCCAGGTGCTGCACTTACCTCACAGATTCTGTTCCCAGGGAGGACAGAACTCAGTGCTCCCAAGCACTTCCATCTCCGCATGCCGGGCCACCACGTCCGAGTCACATCTCAGATGCCACCCTCTTCAGCAAACTGCCTGGCCTTCTCCCTTGCCGCCACCACCTAAACCAAGGCATGTGAGGGGAGCGGAGCTGGCTACCCCAAAATATCTCTTTGGGATATTGATTTTGTTAAGCTCGTTATTTGTTAGGAAATGAAAAGACTGAGAAAAAACCTTTGACCTTCCTGCTAATCGCCTAAAAGAACTGAGACAGAGGACCTGCCCCAGGAAGGAAGCTCTATCATCACAGGTAACCCTGGTTTAAAGTGAACTAGGTGTGACAGACAGGGAGGAACCCAGCCAGGCCCCTTTGATCCAAGTCCCCCTGTGTCCCACTGTTAAAGATGGCCCAACAAATGCTGTTTTGCCAAACATTTGCTTTTCCGTCTTCTTGTTAACTGCCTTCCTGCCCTTTCAAGTCCCAAACCACAACACCCCTTTCTCCTTAGCTCAAGATGGCATATAAGCCTTAACTGCCCGATCTATCCTCAGTGCTCATATTCTTATAGAGCTCCTGTGTGTACAAACAATAAATGTGGGCATTCTCCCGTTAATCTGTCTCATGTTAATTTGATTATTAGTGCTGCCAGAAGAAATTAGAAAGGTGGGAGGAAAATTATGTTTTTCCCCTTGCCACACGCACCTTGGTTTTCTTGGGGCCAGTGAAAATCCCACATCTAGAGAGCACAGAGAACTTGGAGGCTACCAAGTGCCAGGGTCACCCACCTCTCTGTCCATATAACCTGGTCTGTTTCTGTGACAGGTAGTTTGCTCAGAACAGAACAGAGGGCAGATTCCAGGCCTGAAAGTTCGGTGCCTTCTGACTCTAGTGGAGGGCTTTCTGTTGCCCAAAGAAAACCAGTCCTCAGTGATTCCATACGCCCCAGTGGCACCAACCAAGTCTCCAAAGCCACTTTTCAAAACACTTAAGAGATGACTGTACATTTATGATGAAGGAATGACAACTATCAGCACCCAAATCCCATTAGTTCTCATAGTTCCATTTTTAAACTACCTGAATTAGAGGAAAAGACTGAGGATCATTAATAATCAAACTCGCTGTCTAGTTTCATCAAAAGTTGGCCATTTCACAAGTAAAAGCTGAAGCGAGCCAAAGAGAAACCATGCCAGTTTATGGCCTAGACAACTGAGGCCTTTTGGTAGAATTATGTTTCTGTGCTGATGGGAACTGCCAGCGGTACTGGCTCTAAAGTTGTACACATCTTCCTACAGAAGCTGCCTCAGTGCAACCATAGTGGTGCACGTGCACTTAACCTGACGGCTAGCCCCTGCATTCCAAGGGCAGAGCTGTTCTCCAAGGGAGGCACAGCCCTACCCCTCCCGACTGGTGAAGGAAACCCTTCCTGCCCGTAGTATCCAACTAGTGACTGCACCAGCCCCCCACGACTCACACATTTGCCTTCTGTGGTTTCAGCTACCTAAGGGCAACTGCGGTCCGAAAATATTAAATGGGAAATTCCGGAAATAAACAATTCATAAGCTTTAAATTGCCCACCATTCTAGCAGTGTGCTGAAAACTCCCCCTGTCCAGCTCCACCCTGCCCGGGACGTGAGTCAGCCATGGCCCAGCACATCCAGGCTGACGCCCCCGCCCATCCACCACTTAGGAGCGCTCTGCGTTGTCAAATTGACCGTCTTGGTTTCACAGTGCTTGTGCTCAAGTAACCCATATTTTACTTAATGGTCCCAAATCACAAGAGTAGTGATGCTGGCAATTCGGATATACCAAAGAGAAGTTGTAATGTGCTTCCTTTAAATAGAGAGGTGAAAGTTTCCAGCTTAACAAAGGAAGAAAAGAAATTACACGCTGAGGGTGCTAAGATCAACGGTAAGAAGGAATCTTCCATCCATGAAGTTGTGAAGAAGGAAATTCCAGGCTAGTTGTGGGGTTGCACCCCAAACTGCAAAAGCTACAGCCACAGGGCACGGCAGGTGCCTAGTACGATGGAAGAGGCACTGCCTCTGAGGGTGGCAGACCTGAGCAGGACACCCGCTCTGAGTGACGGCAATGTGCTGCACCAGGAAGCCCGGGGCCTCCGTGAAGACTGCAGCGAGCCATCCTCTGGAAACAGCAGCCACATCCACACACCTTTCAGTACAGTATAATCGTTCTATTTTATTACTGTTTTATCGTTGTTAATCTCTTACTGTGCCCAATTTATAAATTCAACTTTATCACAGGCATGTATGTATGTACAGGAAAAAACACAGCACACAGAGGGTTCAGTTCTACCCACAGTGTCAGGCATCCCCTGGGGTCTTGGAACGACTCTCGTGGATGAGGGGTGGACTACCGCATTAACGTGCCGTCAGGTGCCGTGGTGGCAAGCCCCTGACAGGTGGCTCTGTCCCAGGCATCCCTGAAGCTCTTGAGTGCCATTCACCCTTGAGGCTGAGAAGTGCAAGCGTAAGGAGGTTTTGGTTCCTGGTGAAGGCAAGAAGGGGAAATTCTGTCAGCTACTAATTCTGACACAAGCTCTAAGATGAGAATAAAATAGGGTAATAAAACAGAAAATAGATAAGAAATAATATAATTGTACCATGGTTTGTTTACTTTAGACAATTCCTTTCAAACAAATTCAAAGGGCTGAAGAACCAAATATAAAATGCTGTTTTAAAAGGTTTAGGATTTTTTTGAAGTTCGCACAGCAGAAATACTCTGCACTATTTGTGACAATGTCGTCCAGACAAAGCCCGCAACCGCTCTGGCACAGCCTCGTGAGGACCGGAGTCAGTGGCCGGGGTGCCCCCACCCTGCCCTGGTGGCTGTCTACCTGGGCCAGCATCCTGGCTTCCCCTTGCTAGCTGTGGCCTTGGACACATCATGTAACCTATGAGAATCGCCTCACCCACGCGGTAACAACCCTGACTGACGTCACAGAGTTACTTTGAGAATTAATTAAGATAATAATATATGTATAATTCTTAACCCAGTGCCTGGAACACAGAAAGGGTTCAATACTTGTTGAGGCTCTCATGACTGCAATAATTATTTTTATTCCTTAGAATGATAGAATGCTAATGGATATAGAACCGGGAATGATCTGCAGTGGATACGAACCAGTAATGGAAACAGATGGAGGACCTATTTACAATGTGAAACACCGGCCACAGTGTTGAGATAAGCACACCGGCCAGCCTCCTATGCCCGAGGAGCACCTCCTTGTCAAGTAGGCTGGATGAGTCTAATTAGATGGACTATTTGACCACTGCTTTTTTATGGGGTCCTTACGCAGCAACCAAATTGGTGGGTCTGGGGAGAGGACACAACCATGATGCCCGCCCATTAGGAATAGTTCTCTTTGTAAGGCAACTCTAAGGACAACTGCCAACCCCCTCCTAAATGACCCATGGACAGACGAGAAAATATATGGGTGAAGAGTCAGGTTTTATGGCCACTGCGTTTGAGGCATCGCCGGGATCCCAGTTCTTCCTGTTTGAAGTCATCAGTACAATTCATTTCTTAAGAGAGGCCTCCCTCAACCAGCACGTCTGCAAGCCTCTCCAGGGCTTGCAGACTGAGATGAAACGGCTGGGGAAGAGGTGGAAGCACGGCCGCGGCACCTGCTCTAAAAGAGAACACAGGGCCCGGTGCAACACAAAGCAACAGGAAGACGGGCGCGCTCTCGGTCTGGAAATATCCTGAAACATTATTTTAAGGTTTCCACCCCTGATGTAATCTCATCCTTCATATTTTAGTGCTTCCGTGACATTTGAAGGAAGGGGCGGGAAAAGAACAATGCTGGAAAAAATGGATTCTGGTTAAGTAACAACCAGGAAGGAGAGCCAGTTGTCACTTAGCCACTGAGGATATGAATTCCGTCCACACTTTTAGATCCAGCTGGATAAAAAGATGATCAAGAATATCTACCCACCCCAACCCTTCCAACGGCAGAAGTAAAAATAAAACACTAACAGTCAACGTCACTTAAGATCTGTGAACTTGGCAAGTACCAAGGGACCAGCACTGTGTCTAGTGGTCGTTGCAGGGAACAGAGAGGGAGAGCAGAGGGGTGCAGAGTCTAAGAAAATTAAAGCCTTTCAAAAACAGTTCTTTAGAACTAGGTTACATGCAAATATTTATTCAGAACAGATTGGCAAGGGGCCATCAATTTCTAGAAAACAACTGAGAAATGGAAGGGCAACTCCAAAATTTGGTGTGCATTTACACGTTCATGTTCAACCCAATTACTGGGTGATACAGTTCTGAAAGGGTTTCCTTCTTTTGGAGTAGCCCTGTAGCAAAAACGCTTGGTGGTTGAGGAAACCTCATACCGGAAGAACAGGGTGTAAAAAACAATACACACTTGAACTGGTTAAAATCGTTCACACTGCCACCACTTCAGCTGACTGGTGTGCACTGTGGGTCTTCTCCTGTGGAACTAAGATCCCACTGAAAAGGCCTGCAAAGGGCTGCGATCCACTCAGCACAGAAACAGAAAGTGCTTGTGCACGCATGAAGCGGTCACACGTGTGCGGATGCAGGCCCACACACAGAGCATGGGGTATAAAACTCAGTCTGTCAAAAACCAGGATCTGTTCTGCCGTGTTTTCTTGCAACGTTCTACCCGACTGCCCCACAAGACCTAAGGAAGGACAAAACTCAGCAGTAGGAAAGCCATCGAGGTGGTGTGGTCCATTCAGGAGTCACCAGGATCCTCGGCATGTGCCCCGCGTCCTAGTCAAGTTTGCTGCGTTTTTTTCCTTTCTTAGTAGTTCATAAAAGAATAGTTTGTCCAAAACTAATGGTGTTTTATAGTATATGAAATGTTAATTTCTTGGAAAAAATCAATTAAACCTATAAAAAAACAAAAGTTTCCCAGCTCTGACCTAGGTAGAGCTTAATAGCTATGGCAGCTTCTTGTCATGCCGACAGCATTCACATGCTCGCCCAAGCAGCAGAGACACATCCAGAGCCGCGCTTCCTGAATTCGAATTCTGGATGGGCCACCTACTCAGTGTGTGACCCTGGGCAAGCGACTTCTCTGTTCTCTGTTCGGTTTCCTCACCTATTAAATGGGGATAATAGTGTCACAGGACAGGACTGTTACAATAAGTGACTGAGACAAGATCTGTGCCATATTTGTGCCAAGAGTTTAGAATACCTGGCACATAGTAAACATCATGTAAGAACGTGTTACGTAAAACTAGCACCCAGACTTGGGTTTCAAGCTATTCTCCAGAGAAAGGAACGAGGGATTCTCAGAGGGCGAACAATTACACATCTTGGAGCAGGGGAAATGAAGGATGGGCAAGGCCCAACCTGGAACTGCCAGAAAGGTAGAAGGTATTCAAGGGGTCAGGACACAGACAAATCACGGGCCAGGACGGGACAACACAGGCATCACAGGTAGCAACGCGATCCCAGTGGGAAAGGCGTGACTTCTTAATGATGCCCCAACAGAAAAGTATATAACAAAGTGTTACCATGCAAAAGAGGGCAGAGTATCAGTTCAGTGGGATTTTTTATTGTAATAAATGAAAGAGGGCTAAGTGTTTGCTTTGTATAAATACTTCTTTGTTTAAACAGAGAAGGGTAAATGCAGGGAACTTAGTAATACTATTCCTAGCAAAGGCAGGGTATAATGATAATAGGAAAGTCCTCAGCACTCTATAAAACTAGGGGAAAGAAAACGGAACCAAATTGAGATGAGGAATTAGCTAAACGTTCTAACGGCAGGCTTCACCCCTCATGTCCTAGGGGGTGATACCTTAGATGGCCCCACTAATCGCAGCCAGTCAGTCATAAGCATATACACGATTCCAATGACGCAGAGAGACCATCAGGGTGACGGGGCAATGGTCCATGGAAACGCTGGCCAAGCAAAACTAGGAGAATAAAATGTTCTGGGGGGAGCAGCGTGCCTCCCAAAACTAGGACCTGCATGGGAAGCCTGGCTCCAGCTCTCACTGATGTGACAGACGAGGAGAAACACAGGGTCCGCCGGGCAGAAGTAACGCCTGCTTAAGTGTGGTTGGTAGGGTGATAACGTGGGTATAATAACTTACAGTTTTAATTTGAACATTTCACCTAAAATGTCGTATGGTGTGTTCGAGTGTGATATTGTTATGTTACAGAATGACATGCTTATGGTTTTGTAATAAAAAAGGGGCGCTATTTGTGCCGGACCCTGTATAAAAAGAGGCCTCGCCAGATGACCAGTTGCTTGGATTTGATGAACATAGAGATGACGGAAAATCAATCAACCGATCACTGGATCCTGTCATCGCAGCTGGACAGGCTACTGTTCTGGCTCTGGCAAGGTTTCTCTAATTGTGGGACTGTACCACTGCATTGCTGTATCTCTGGGAAAGCATTAAAATGTGTATTGCTCTTAAAATATATGTTGCTGCAGGCCTGAGAGAAGTAAACACACAAGTTTCAGAACAATAAATCAACCCTCATGGCACTGGCATTTTAGAATAGGTTCAAGTGTGTTATATGTTTTCTAATCACTGGATCTTCTAATTGCTGTTTACAGGGCTTGGGGTATTCAAAAGGATCATCACTGTCATTTAAACTGTTAAAAGAAAGTTAAGTCTATAATCATGCTGAAGTAAATTGAAGAACTGTTTAAGAAACTGATTCTTAAAGTTTGATTTCAGATATAAATTTAATAGTTTGAACACTAAAATACACACGGTAGAAGGGGCTTCTCTCCATGAACAAAAACCTTTGGACAGCAAAGAATAGAAAAAGTGGGTCAGCAACAGAATATTCAGAGGGTATAAACTGTACTTTTCCACATCAAAGGCTCTCCAGAAACACAGGAGTCCACTTCCTCCATCACAATGACCCCAAGGGAAACGGAAGACAAAGGCAACAATATAAGATAGAAGAAGTAAATGCCACACCGCTGCTAAGCTGTCTCTGAAAAGCAGGACATGGGAATAATGGGAAATTAACCATGACAGACTCCAGCGTTGATTTGTCATGTAAATGTACTTAGACATGTATGGCATAACAACAAACTCTTTCAGCTCTGAAATAAAATGAATTTAAAATGATTAGGAATGCTAGTGTGTCTGGATAAGTTAGATACCACGGTGGAGTTTTAGATGTGGAGGAGGATGAGAGGGGGGCTGAGGAAGGTCTCGAGATTCTACTGGCCCATTTATTTCTTCCTGAAGAAGGGCTTGAGCCCTGGCTGGTGTAGCTCAGTGGATTGAATGCGGGCTGCGAACCAAAAGGTCGCCGGTTCGATTCTCAGTCGGAGCACATGCCTGGGTTGCAGGCCAGGTCCCCAGTGGGGGCCACGTGACCACACATTGATGTTTCTCTCCCTCTCTTTCTCCCTTCCTTCCCTTCTGTCTAAAAATAAATAAATAAAATATTTTTTTTTTTTTTTTTTAAAAGAAGGGCTTGAACCAAAACAAATCACCTCTCAATGCTTGGGTCTGTTCACACCTGGCAACTACTCACTCTCCTCAGAACTGTCGTGTTTTTCTTTTGAAAGCTGGATTTGTTTCTTCCTGCAACACTTTTGCTCTCCTGCCCCTGCCCCTACGTAAGAGCGGCAATAGGAATGTGTGCCCACACAGACCAGGCCCTGTGTGGGAACACTTCCATGACATCTCATTTCATCACCATGAATCTTGGGAGCTGGCTATCATCACCCTAGTGCTAGGGATGGAGAAACTGGAGTTCTGAGAACACAAGCAAACTGCCCAAGGTTGTCGGAACAACTGAGTGTCCAGGTCTGCAGCCAAAGCCTGCAGGCTCCTCCACTGTCCTGTGTCCTTTGCGTTTTGGTTTCTCAGCCCCACTCTTTATACAGGGGCTGCCTGTCAACAGTCCTTTCTCAGACAAATTGCTAAGCCAAAACCTTGACTCTGAAACTCCACACACACACACACACACACACACCATTAAAAATAAGCCTGTGCTCTCATTCTTTGTTTATCTGATGGATCGTTCTCCCGTCAGGAGCACCAGCGGCCACCTTGAGGAGCTGGAAGAGGCACAGAGTGGATTCTGCCCAAGAGCCCTCAGAGGGGGAGCATGGTCCTGCCAACACCCTGACTTCAGACGTCTGGCCTCTAGAACTGTGGGAAAATAAATTTGTTGTATTAAACCATCCAGTTTATGGTAATTTTTTCCAGCAGCCCTATAAAGCGAATACATTAGGCACAGCCTCACAAGCACTTCCCATGTACACAGCAAAGCTCCCTACACACTGCTCCTCTGGCTTAAACCTCTCAACCAGGCGGAGGACATGGAGCTGACCCACCTGATAACTAAGCTGACATGGACAACCACCATGCCTGAACGGTGACCGGTGACCAGGGAGGATTTGCATCTGCAGCCGGACACAGAAAGTCCCAGCCAGTTGGCCTCCTAGCGCTGCCCCAGCTATTTCCTGACCCTTACAATAATACCCCCTGATTTTAGGCAATTAAATTCTCTTTGGACCTGAAGAGGAGCAGAATATAACCCCACCCCCAAAAATATGCCTCTCTGGCATAAGAATTACCTGGTTACTTTCAAGAAAAAGCAAACATAGGAAAAGCTCTGAAAGCAAACCTAGTAGAAGTTACCCTTTTATAAGAGATATTTACATTTATAAGGGAAATTTCCATTTGTGTCTCCCTCTCTGTACCACAACAGTGAGGACCTCTGAATGTCTAGAAACTCTTATTAATGGAGAAGGCAATGACTTAAGTCAGTGTAACGGCCGGACCCTTGAACATTGCTTGTCCTGGGGAACTTCCATCACCGGCTCCCCGCCCACCATCACCTCTCCCTCGAAACATCTCTAGTCTCTAGCTGAAGAAGGTATTTAAAGTGATGTCGGGCCATTTGGGGGAAGTACTGTTTTCCTGGGCCTCTTCCATGTATTCAGGAGGTATGCATATGATTAAATTTGTTTTACTTCTGTTAATCTGTCTTTTATTATGAAGGGAGGGGGTGGGCTCAGCCAGGAACTGAGAAGGGTAGAGGGGAAATTACATTTCCTCCCCTACAGAACTCCCTGCCTCCTTATTTCATTACTGGGAGTTTCACTGCACTTATGGCCTCCACTAGGGCTGGGAATAGAGCAGCAAACAAAACAGACCAGACCTTGCCCTGAGGAGCTCCCAGTAAGAGTGGAGTATACATCAAACAAATAATTACAGGTAACTACCATGTTTTTCAGACTATAAGATGCACTCTCCCCTCAAATTTGGGAGGAAAATGGGGGTGCAACTTATAGTCAGAATATAGTTTACCTGGCTTGTATTGGTGAAATATTATATTATTTATGTTATTAAATATTTTAATACATTTTTGCTTCAAAATTTTTTCCCTATTTTCCTCCTCTAAAACCTACGTGTGTCTTATGGTCCGAAAAATACGCTTTGTACCATGTTTTCTTTTTCCCCACATTTGTTTCATCCTCACAAGCGCCCTGTGACAGTGGTCCCCAACCTTTTAGGCACCAGGGGCCAGTTTGGTGGATGACAATTTTTCCATGGACCAGGATGGGGGATGGTTTCAGGACAATTAAAGCATATTACATTTACTGTGTACTTTATTTCTATTGTTATTACATTTAATATGTAATGAAACAATTATACAACTCACCATCATGCAGAATCAGTGGGAGCTCTGAGCTTGTTTTCCTGCAACCAGTGTTGGATTCTGACTTAAAGCCTGCCACCAGATGCAGCTTAATTGTCACTTGCCACTCCCTGGTAGACTTTTGATATGAGTCTGCAAGCAATTGATTTATAATGTCTCTGTGCAGTCAAACCTCCCTGCTAATGATAATCTACATTGCAGCTGCTCCCCAGGGCTAGGATCACCACCTCAGCTCTGCCTCAGATCATCAGGCATTAGATTCTCATCAGGAGCGCACAACCTAGATCCCTCACATGCGCAGTTCACAGTAGGGTTCACATTCCTATGAAAATCTAATGCCACCACCGATCTGACAGGAGGCGGAGCTCAGGCGGTAAGGCGAGAGATGGGGAGCGGCTACAAATACAGATGAAGCTTCCCTCTCTCACCCGTGGCTCACCTCCTGCAGTGCGGCCTGGTTCCTAACTGGCCATGGACCAGTAGTGGTCCACAGCCAGGGGTTGGGGACCCCTGCCCTGAGTTATGACTAATCTCCAGCTCACCCATGTGAAAGTGCCATTAAGTGTCAACTAGAAGGAGCTGATGTGGGATGGGAACTTGACTCCAGGGCCTTTTCCTTTAGGGCAACATTAACGCAGTCCCTATACCTGTTCTCCCTGTCTTAGAATTGGGCCCAACGCAATGAAATCATCCTTGACTCCTCTTTATCCCCCCAACATTATTATAAGCTATAAAGTTACCCTAGTTTGTCGAACGTTTAAACCCTACGATACAAAAGTTCTCTTTATTTTCCCAAAAGGCAACTTCTAGTTTAAGAAGTTTCTTAATCAATTGTAGCATTCAAAATCTTTGTTAATTCTTTGGGGTTTTTTTTGGCGTAAGATAGTATATTTCCAGGAAATATGTTCATTATCTTGAACAATTAATTTACTGGCCATTATTTAACAAGTGCGTCTGCAGTTCTTATTGTGCGCAAGCCGTTCGGCCTCCGGTCCCCCGCTGCTCTCCAGCCTCATCATGGGCCTCGGCCTTTGCACACAGGTGGCTCCCTCCCGCCAATCACCCTCACCCCTCGGTCTCAGCGCTGACCCGCAGCTCTGCAAGGGCAGGTGCCATGCTGTTTTCTCTGCCACCATCACCAACACCCGTCACATTCCCTGGCTCAGGGCAGGTGTACAACAAACCTCAGCTGAAGAAATGTCGCCTCCCCAGGAAAACTTCCAAACGCCACAACCCAGGGTCAGAGAGTCCTCCCTTCCTGTCCTTAACATCCCGAGCTTCCCCTGTGATAGCATTTATCACCTGATACTTTACTGTGGTTTACCTCCTCTGCTAGATTAAATTCTTGAAAGCCCACATTTTATCTCAGTTACTACTAAATTCCAAACTCTTCCACAGCACCTGGCAACATCTGTAGACTATCCTTATTAAATCTTTCAGTAACTCACCTGTTTCCATTTCTCAAGAAAAAAGGGAAAGATTACATCTATTTCATAATACTCATGAGAGCCTGTAATGCCACAAAATGGTGATTATATTAAAGGACTCTAATTAGAAATTCAGATAACATAGTGAAACCAACCTAAGCTAGAACACCCATTCATGCACCAGAAAAGTATTACTTCACGGTACCAACAGACAGCCTGGGATACTAAGAATGTCTGAAACCACTTTTATACCCCAGGCAACCATTAACTTCAATTTTCCAAACACTGACAACACTTGCAAATGTGCATCAGGAAGGATGGGCTCTATTAAGTTGCAGTAGCATTGTTTCATTTCTCACACACTGTGCACATCCATTTCGGGTTGGCTTCGTGTCTCAGGGCAAGGAGGGCAGAGCCGCCACATCTAGGGGGTCCCCAGCTGGCGAGGAAGGGGCAGTGGTGAACAGCCTGGTGCCCGGGAGGAGGAGAGTTGCAGATATCTGTGAACCGCATTAGTGACCACACCACAGGAGGTCTGGCAGGCATGTCAACATTCTAAAAAGAGCAGTTAACTTCCTACTTGGGGCACCCCAAAAGGTAACTTTGAGCTAATATACAGACTCAATTAATTTTTTGCTCTACGAAAGCTAACAATACAGATGCAGGTTATTTCTCATTATATGGCAATTCACCAAAAAGAAGAATCTACAATAATGTAAGCAAACAAGAAAAGAACACATGTTCCCAGAAAACATACATACGGAATTTTATTAACAGCCCAACATAGCTCTAGAAACTAAGAGCAGATTCGTTCCCCAGCTGTCCATAGGTACAGGCACAAGGGGGTCTCAGCATAACCCACTGCTCCCACCTGGCACTGTCAAAAACCATCAGCTCATGAATGACTCAGGGCATGGAGTATCTATCACGTTCTTCACAACACCTGTAATTTACACTCACGTTTTCAATAAATATATAATCAGACTCATGCAAAGCAAACAATATAGGAAGGCACAGCAGAGAGGCAAGGCTGAGGTAAACTCAAATTCCAAAGAAAGTTGTATAGTTTTGTTTTTATCCTCACCCGAGGACATTTTTTTCATTGCTTTTTAGAGAGGGGGAGAGAGAGAGAGAATCATCAATGAGAGAAAGAAACATCGATTGGTTGCCTCTCATGTACATCCCAACAGGGGATCGAACCTGCAACCTAAGTATGTGCCCTGACTGGGAATCAAACCTGCAACTTTTCAGTGTACAGATGACGCTCCAACTGAAACACACTGGCCAGGGGAAGTTGTATGAATTTAAAAAAGACCTGCTAATGGAGAGGGTGAAGAGAAGGGGAGAGATCTAGAAAGCTTGGGAACACCAGTGTTTGAGAGAGATTTCTGGGAAAAGGAAGCGTGGCTAGCAAATTTTAAAAAGGATCAGAAAGTAAGAGTCTTCAGAAGTTAAGAGATGAAAGAATTCATGGACTGGAGAGTGAGCAGCAACAACTACTGGTCCAGTGAAGACATCTGAACCTAAGAAGTCACTGGTGGCTTTTCTAGTAAGCCTCTTTCTAGATAGCACTGAAGTAGCAACAATGAGTGGAGACTGCCCACAGTTTCTGAAGTCCACCCTGCTCTCACCTGTCTGTGCATCCCACACTTGTTCTCCTTCCAGCCCCTCCAATGGCTGGCTGACTTCTTTATAGGTCACTCATCTCCTATGGGAAGCCTTCTCTGACGCCCCCTGCCTAGCCCTGTGCTCCTGTTTGGCACCCCACGATGCCCTGTGCTGCTGCTCTATGATGACGCCCAGCGCGCTCCTTTGCAGCAGCTGCTCAGCTGGATGGATCACCAGGTTGGAAGAGGTTTATCTTATTTATCTTTGTGTCCCTGGCACCTGGAAGAGTTCTTGGCACTGAACGGTCATTCCAGAGTTTCTGTAAGGGAGGAAATAAAGGTGTAACAAAAACAGCGACGGTGACTTAAAGGGGTGATGCAGACTAAAGGGGAGATATGCAGTTTGACCCGACAACAGCGACTTCACACGTCTATAGGCAAAAGGGAAGGCAATGGAGAGGAAAAGACTCAAGATGCTGGGGTGACAAACAGAGGAAGTGGAAGACAGGGCACAAATGCGTGCCTGCAGCAGAGGGAGGGGATGTCAACACTTCTGGCGGAGTGTCTCTCCATCTGAGACAGCAGGGAATGACAGGGATGATGGGAAAGGTGTCCGGAGGTAAACTGGAAGGGGAGCTCGCGTCCAACAGAGACTCAGCGCGGTGGAAAGGTAAGACCCTCTGGCCATGCAAAGGAAAGGAACAAAGGCCTGCAAAGGCACCATGGAGACTGGTGAGGAGTCCGCTGGAAATGAGCTGGTAGAGTGAGACAACAGAACCCCCTTACTCTTCCTTTACACACCCACTAGGTCCCACTCCTGACGATCCTTCCTTCAGTGTTTCCCCCAAATCCGCCCTTCCTTTCCAGTCGAGGATTCTTCCTGGTTTCTGCAATCAGTTTCACACCTAGACCATTACAATTGTGTAACTTGGTACCAGTATTTCCTTCACTGCATTCCTCAAAATGTCAGCGCACTTACTGAGAACGGACAGAAAAATGGATTCCATGGTCAGCTAAGTTTAGGAAGCAGTGCATACCGTCCCTTAGCTTGGAGTTTCAAAACTCACCATAACATGTCAAAAGATCTAAGAAATCCTACAGGGAAACCTACTTAACTCTAACCCAGCATGGGTGCAGGTTTTTTTCTCACGTGGCACCTACTCAGTATATGGGAACACAATAATGTAAAACCCATTTTTCTACTTTAGGTTCCATCTACAAATGTATGCTACAAACAACCGCCATGTATTGGTTAGGATATGTTGTGACAACAAACATCTCCTAAATCTTAGTCGCTCCCTACAACAAATGTTCATCACAGTAGACCTGAACAACCCCACAGAGCAACTGTCCCCCTTTAGGGGCTCAGCTGACCGAGGCTCCCACAGCCTGTAGCTGGGCCATCTGTAGCACACGGCCTCCTCGTCACGGTTCAAGAGGAAGGTGGAGCCGGAAGATCTTCCAGTGACAATTAAATGCTTCAGCCTGGAAGGGACATCTGGCTGCTGCTCACAATACACTGGCCAGAAATAGCCACGTGGGCTCACCCTGACGGAAAGGGAGCAGAAAAAAGTAAGGCTTCCATTATCCAGACAGGAGAATGAGAGAACGGCAAGCACTGGGCATCTTTACCACACCTCTTCCTCATTCCCAACCATGCAAATCTTCAATCTCCTTGGATTGTTCTCAATACCTGCTTACAAAAGAAAAAAATCCTTGTGGCTGCTCGCTGGCTGCGGTCTACAGTCAGCTCCTTACCATGAGGTACAAGAGCCTTCGCAGTTTCCATCCTGGTCTGCCGTTTCAGCTTTCGGCCCTACCCCCTGGGCTCTCCGCACTTTTTTTTTTTTTTTTTTTTTAAAGATCTGACACTTTGTGAAATAGGTCTTAACTCTAATTTTAATTGCGGTGAGTCAGAAGTCCCGGGACAAAAGAAGAACTGTCTTAGGGTTCCCATGGCCCTTTTCTCCTTGTCCCACACAGGCGGTGTCAAGTGTCTGCAGCCCTGCGCCTTATGGCAGGGCCTTCTGGAGTTCTAGGGTCCTGCCCTCCAGAATGAGCTCTGCTCCCACAGTGATTCTCAATCAGCAGGTGGCAGGGGTGGGGGAGATTAGGCAGACAGCAGCGGAGCGTCTGCAGGACACATCCGGGTGGACCTACCAGCAAAGGAGGGAGATGTGCTTCATGGTTACCTTCCTGTAGCAAAAGTTGTGGTCCTTAGTGAATCACCTCAGACCTCCATCCATGACGAAGCCCACAACATCTGAGAAGTGGGTAAGATCTCACTTCCCTCCCACTTCCCCTCCACTCCTCCACACACAAGGTACAGGTGCCCATCACACGAGCAGCCCAGTGGGATTCCTAAACGCAGAGGCACTGTTCGGGCATGGTTCCTTTTACTATGATGAAGGGAAGCACAATCTTACATGGAGGTGCCAGAGGCCATGCTTGGCAGACAGGAAGAGCAGTCAAAATCTTATCAGCACCCACTCTTTCCGTAAGAGGGGAGAACCATCCTATGTCTAGGCCGGGTGGTTCAGGCTCCAGGTGAGGATTTTCTCTGAGGAGCCTCTACAAATATAAAAATACAAATAGTATTCTAATTCCCAGAAATAGCCACTTTCATACCACCACGCTTTTACTCATAGAGTTGTCTGTCTCCCTCATAAGCCTTCTCTAGCCAACACCCATTCCTCAATATTAGCTTGGCTAATCCCCCTCCCATGTTCCCCAGAAAGAACTAAGCCCCTCCCTCACCCACGCTTGTTAGGTTCATCAAAATGCTTGTTGCATTTCATCAATTTGTTTACCACAGACGCTCACTGCATTATAGTTATACACATAGAATCTCTTCTGCTAACCTGTGAATGTCTTGAACACAGGATATGCACTTTTTAACCATCACAGGCTTATATTCAGTAGGTAGGGGTTTAATAAATAGTAACTGATTGAAAACTGAATTAATTTAATGTTTTCTGCCAAACTCGCTGAAATAGTCTAAGTTTTACTTGCACCCACTAATGGACATAGTTGATTATATATTATTTTCTTTAATAAAAACACTTGAATAATCAAATGGTTTATTTTATTAACATAATACAATCTGAACCCCTTCTGTTTTAGTTTTAATATCTGTCCTATAACATACTGTGAAAAACTTGAATGCCATATGAATTGAAATGGATATGGCTCACCCTTCAGTTTATAACTACCTAACCAATTATATTTATGGAATAAAATAACTACTTAGTATCTTATAAAGTTGCAAAATTAGCTTTACAGATGAGGTGAACCGCTGCTTTGAAACATGGTAAAAATCAGGAAAGGATATGTAAGTTAAGTTCAAACACTAAGAGTACACTTTTTTTGTGGGGGAAAAAAGTATACTGTTTTGAATAGTACCTATTTAAATTAGAATAACACTACCACAGGAACGGAAGCTCAAGCAGTTCTGGTATGAAAAGATACTGAGAAGTGAAATATATCAATCCGGTAAGGGTATCGAAAAGCACATCAGGGAAGAAGCTGAGGTAGGCAGAGTCCCATCCCCTCACTTATCCTCAGCCACTTACCCCTGGTGACCCACAGAGCATTACTGAGGCTAGCTAGCTGCTGGCCACTCATGTTCGAAATGAGCACATCAACTAGCTGTCTTCCACTTCGGAAAAATGTAGCAAATAAAATTCAACTCACAAAGAACCGATGCTGATTAAGAGAAATATTCTCAACATTGTGAAAATATGTCCTGCAGAAGATATTATCTTGCGGATATTTAAGTGGCAAGCTTCCTAGTGTTTTTAAAATATAATTTGACTTGCATGAGTTTTCAAAACCAAATCTCAAGCAAAACACTGTGTCCTTCACTCTTAGGTCAGAGACGCTGGGAAGAGCAGAGTGACTCAGTGGCTACAGGGCCACATATAATAAGTACAAGGTATTGATCAAAATTACATCAAATACAGCTGCTTCCACAGCAATTTAACTGCCAACGCAGAGGACATTAGCTCTGCACGGAGGGACAGCGCACTTCTGGGAGCATCGGGGATGTCCTCAGCTCACCCGCTATCAGGCCACCAGAGGGACTAAATGTACAACTGGTTGTGATCTTTTTTTTCTGGAAGGACTCAAACAATTTCACTTTTTTTTTTCCTCAACTTTTCATAGACTCAGTTCAGACATCCATAACTTTACAAATTATAATTGACTCCTGCCACAGAAAGGACATCCCAGAGGGGGGCCCGCAGGAACAACTGTGCTGGAATCACCACCACCTTAATTTTATTTGCTTCACTGATAACATTTTGAAGCATTTCTCCTTCTAGAAAAAAAAAAAAAACAGTTCAAATCACAATGTTTCTGGACACTATAGTAACTATTATTACTCTGAAAGACTTAAGAAAAAAGCCTAAAATTTTAGTCATTTTCATCCAGGATAGGCTGTTTATTTAAAGATTTATTTTTACTGTATTTGTTGTAGAAACAGTGCTACCATCTGCGCTTGGTGCTCATTCCCACAGTGCTGTGCAAGGTAGGGAAGGGAGGGCTACCCTCCAGGCAAGGGGCTCAGTTACGAATTCACCGTATTCCGTTTACCATACTGTTAGATTTATACATCTGCATCACTAAGTCAGATGTAATTAGATTTTCAATTCCCTTTCACCTTTGACTAAAATGCACTTTCAGCCTGCAGATCCTTCAGGGATTTCAAGATAACATGAATGAAAAGGCATTCATTTTTATGAACAGTATGCAAGTATCCTACTTAAAAGTAAGCAGAAGTTAACTGACGGGTACACAACTTTCATCGCGCTGCTTACTCCCTCAGCACCTCACAGCCGTAAAGCTGAGGACTCGGTCACTGAAGCAGGCTGCTGCTGAAGCCACAAGCTGGTTAGGGGAGCCAAGAGGACCTCCGGCTGCCCCTCTGAGCTCTTCGTCTTCTCCCCGCACCATGCTGCTCCTCTGGCACACTGCTTCGGTTTCACTCTCTTCACGAATTTTGCTTCCCAACAATAGCCTAAGCCTCTTTAGGCTAAAATCTCTCATCTTTTGTCCCTTCAGCCCATGTGAAGTGTACAGTAAATGTCTGATGATGATACAAAGAAAATCAGTGCAAAACTACTACTAATAATCCGAGGGTTGCTATAATCCGAAAGCACTCAAAGATTTGTCCTCTAACTCCAGCAAATTCTGGCCCCTATTGTTTTCATTATTATCTGTGAAAGATGGATAATACTAACCCTACTCAACTGTCAGTCTTCAACAGCCCAGACTCTGCAGAAGATGAGCACGTCTGGAAAGAAGACCACAGGGATACAGCAGCGTCCTCCTGAATCAGGACAAACATGCTTTGCAGGTGGAAGCACTACATTCCACCGTAACTTTTTTTTTTTTTTTAGATGAAATTTTTTTTTAAAACATTATTTTATTGTTGTTCACTTACAGTAGTCTGCATTTACCCCCACCCCCAACCCCAGGCAAACCCACCTCCCTCCCTTGCTTCCACCTTCCCCCTTGGTTTTATCCATACGTCCTTTATAGCAGTTCCTGAATACGCTTGTCCCCATTATCCCCTTCCCCCTCCCCTCTGGTTACTGCCAGAATGTTCTAAATTTCAATGTCTCTGGTTATAATTTGTTTCTCTGGTTGTATTTTGCTTGCTTACCTCACAAGTGTCTTGGCTGTGGCTGATCTGAGTTCCCCGGTAGCTGACCTGGCCTTGGTGCCTTCTCTCATGAGTCCTCATACGAAACTTTTTAACATTTCATAAAGTAGAGGCTGCATGATGATGTACTCCTTGAACTTGACCTTATCTGAGAAGCACTTTATCTTCCCTTCCATTCTAAATGACAGTTTTGCTGGATAGATTATTCTTGGTTGTAGGTCCTTGCTTTTCATGATTTGAAATATTTCTCTCCAGCCCCTTCTTGCTTGGAAGGTCTCCTTCGAGAAATCCGCTGACAGTCTTATGGGAATTCCTTT
>PVJI01018143.1:0-34031 GCA_004026765.1 Micronycteris hirsuta
CCCAAAACCAAAAACTAACAAGTGTTGGTAAAAATGTAGAGAAATTAGAACCCTGTGTTTTGCTGGGAGCATTATAATATAATGCAACCACTATGGAAAACAGTATGGCATTTTCTTAGAAAATTAAAAATTGAACTACAATATCATCCAGTAATCTTCTGGATATACATCCAAAAGTATTAAAAGCAAGATCTCAAAGAGATATTTGCACACCTATGTTCACAGAAGCATTATTCACAACAGCTAAGAGGTGTAAGTACCCTAATGTCCTTCAATGAATGACTGGAAAACCAAAATGTGGTATATGTCACATTCTATGACATAAACTTTGAGGACATTGTGCTAACTAAAATAAGTCAGTCACAAAAAGATAAATACTATATGATTCCACTTACATGAAGTATTTAGAGTAGTCAAACTCAAAGAAACAGAAAGTTGCCAGGAGTTGGTAAGGTAGGGGGAAAAGGAGTTATTGTTTATGAGGTATAAGAGTTCCCATTTTGCAAAATGAAAAACTTCTGGAGATTTGTTTCACACAAGTGAATTTACTTAACAATATCAAACTGTACATTTAGAAATGGTTAAAATGGTAAATTTTATATTATGTATTTTTTACCACAATAAAAACAATGTGGTACGTCCTCACAATATTGTATCTTGCAGTTCTAAAGAGGAACAGAAAATGCTGCTGTGTACTGGTATATGGAGTACTTTCCAGGATATACACTGAAGTGAAAAGGACGAAGTTGAGAAATATGTAAGGTATTCTACCTTTAAATGCAGAGAGTGTAAAGATAAATATATAAAAATACTTCTCTTTATGTTTTTAAATGATGAATAAAATTAAGAAGAAATTCATAATGGTTTTCTATGGGGAAGGGAGGAAAAGAGTGCGGGGTCGGGGAGAGACCAGACTGCTCTGAATGAACCTTGCTTTGGAAATTTCACTCTGGACCATGTAAACATTTCACATAATTATAAAACAATGCTAATTTTTTTTTAGTCTCTAAAAATAGAAAGCAAAATGGAACACATGAACCTTTGTAAGTTAGAGGAATCTACTTTAAAAGAGATTAAAATATATAAAACAGATATAGGCCTTGTTTGGATTCTATCTCAAAAATAAAAGGAACTTAAAAACTTTTTTTTAACAATCTGGGAAATCCAAATACTAACTGGATAATGGATAGTATTAGAGATTTATTGTTACATTTTTTTAGGTGTGATAACAGTATTTTGTTTTTAAAAAGAGTCCTTACTGGAGTTCTGGCCAAGATGGAGGCACAGGCAGAAATACTGTACTCACTTCCTTGCACAACCAAAAGGAGGATAACAACCAATTTAGAAACAAAAACCAACCAGAACTGCCAGAAAATCAAACTGCATGGAAGTCTGACAAGGAGTTAAAGAAACATTCATCCAGACTGGTAGGAGGGGTGGAGACAGGCAACCAAGGCAGAGAACAACTGGGGAGTGAGACAGACCTTGAAACCCAGGGTTTCAGCACAGGAAACTAAAGACTCAAAAACTCTGGCTGTAAAAACCTGTGGGGATTGTGACAGCAGGGGAAATGCCCAGTCTCACAGGAGAGTCTGTTGGAAAGACCTATGGGGTCCTAGAACGTACACAAGCCCACCTACCTGGGCATCAGCACCTGAAAGGGCACAGTTCACTTGTGGGAAGTGAGAGAAGTGTTAGGAAAGTGGGGCAAGAGCCAAGCAAGCAGCATTGTTCCCTCTCTGACCCCTCCCATACATACAGTACCACCCTGGAGAACACCCCACCCTGGAGAATACCTAAGGCTCTGCCCCTTACAATGTAACAGGTACACCAAGACAAAGAAATATGGTTCAAATTAAAGAACAGATCAAAACTCCAGAAAAAGAACTAAGCGACGAGGAGCTAGAAAACCTATCAGATGCAGAGTTCAAAACACTGGTAAAAAAGATGCTCACAGAAATGATTGCATTTCGTTGTAAAATGAAGGAAGAAATGAAGACTATACAAAGTGAAATAAAGGAAAATATAGAAGGAACCAACCAGGACTCAAATCAACAATTTGCAACATTAGGAAGACATAAACATTCAACCAGAACAGAATGACGGAACAAGAATTCAAAAAACTGAGGAGAGGCTGAGGAACCTCTAGGGCAACTTTAAACGCTCCAACATACAAATCATAGGGCTGCCAGAAAGAGAAGAGGAAGAGCAAGAAATGGAAAACTTATTTGAACAAATAATGAAGGAGAACTTCCCTAATCTGGCGAAGGAAGTAGATTTCCAGGAAGTCTAGGAAGCTCAGAGAGTCTCAAAGAAGTTGGACTCAAGGAAGCACACACCAAGGCACATCATAATTACATTACCCAAACTTAAAGGAGATAATCTTAAAAACAGCAAGAGAAAATGAGACAGTTACCTACAAAGGAGTTTCCATAAGACTACCAGCTGATTTCTTAAAAGAAACCTTGCAGGCAAGAAGGGGCTAGAAAGTATTCCAAATCATGAAAGGCAAGGACCTATATCCAAGATTACTCCAACCAGCAAAGCTATCATTTAGAATGGAAGGGCAGAAAAAGTGCTTCCCAGATAAGGTCAAGTTAAAGGAATTCATCATCACCAAGCCCTTATTATATGAAATGTTAAAGGAGCCCTGACTGGTGTAGCTCAGTGGATTGAGAGCGGGCTGCGAACCAAAGGGTCGCTGGTTCGATTCCCAGTCAGGGCACATGCCTGGGTTGCAAGCCAGGTCCCCAGTAGGGTACCCATGAAAAGCAACCACACACTGATGTTTCTCTCCCTCTCTCTCTCCCTCCGTTCCCCTCTGTCTAAAAATAAATAAATAAAATCTTTTAAAAAAATGTTAAAGGGACTTATCTAAGAAAAGGAAGATCAAAAGTATGAACAGTAAAATGACAACAAACTCACAACTATCAACAACTGAACCTAAAAAACTAAAACAAACTAAGCAAACAACTAGAACAGGAACAGAATCACAGAAATGGAGACCACATGGACGTTTATCAGTGGGGAGGGAGAGGGGGAGAATGGGGGAAAAGGTGCAGGGAATAAGAAGCATAATCAGTAGGCACAAAATAGACAGGGGGAGGTTAAGAACAGTATAGGAAATGGAGAAGCAAAAGAACTTATAAGTATAACCCATGGGCATGAACTAAGTGTGGTGGGAGGGGGATGTTGGAGGGCAGCGGGGTACAGGGCAGAGGGGGATAAAGTAGAGAAAAAAAATTGGGACAACTGTAATAGCATAATCAATAAAATATACTTAAAAAAAGAGTCCTTACCTTTTAGAAATATGCATGAAAACATTTCATAGATGAAATGATGTGGTGTTGAATTAAATATGTTGGGATTTATTTCAAAATAAGCTGAGAGACTGCAGAAAGAAAAGGGAGTGGGGAAAGGAGGTATGGAACTTAAAAGTTTTAATCGTTAAAGTGAGTGAGGGGTACAGGGAGATTTCTTATATCCCTTTCTCGTCTAAATTAATAAATTTTTTAAAATCCTATGATTCATGAATTTCTTAGTTGTCTTTTCAAGTTGATTATCATGGAATC
Source organism: Micronycteris hirsuta (assembly GCA_004026765.1). Lineage (NCBI taxonomy): Eukaryota > Metazoa > Chordata > Mammalia > Chiroptera > Phyllostomidae > Micronycteris > Micronycteris hirsuta. The sequence continues at coordinate 3,573 of PVJI01018143.1, forward strand.
TGAACAATTATGATTAGTCAGAAGAGAAACCTGAATGAAGTACATATATTACCTTTGTGAAAGTGACAGGGATGCTGGCATCCAACTGAATATGATCTGCAACCTCTGTAAACTGCTGCTGCTGTTTTTGCAATGTTTCCAGTAACCTTGTAATTTCTTGTTTTGCCAAGACAACTCTACAGTCATCCTACAAAAGAGAAGATTGTATTTCTTATAAGCAGTCAAAGAAATAAGGAAAAAAGAGATGTCATCTCATTAACATTCCAGTATTCAAAGTTAACTTAAATGTAAATTTGAGTAGGATAATCAAGCATTAATAAATAATTTAAGAACCTATCAACAGAAGAATGACTAAATTATGGTACATTGACAAATGTAACACTATATACTACTATGAAAATGAGCCACAATTACATGTGATGATATAAATTTTACAAACATAATACAGAGTATAAGAAGAAATGACATATGGAGTTTATACTGTATGATTCCATTTATATTAATTACCAAACAGGCAAAAATAAAGACTGCATTAGAAGTTAGGACAGTAGTTTATTCTTACAGAGAAGGCAGGTTGTTACTAGAAGAAAGTCTGAGGGGTTTCTCAAGTGCTGGTAATATTCTGTTACTGGATCTGAATGCTGGTTTATATAGTACTGTCCTGTCTGAAAATTCAACCAGCTGAACACTAATAAACACATTTCTGTATATATGTTGTACTTCTATAAAAAACAACTTTAAAATAATTTAAGATATATATGTATTGGTTTAAAAAAAGAGAGGAAAAGACAAAGGGACTATAGGTCAGACTGTGAAAAGCCTCCCTCTCACTCTAGATCCCCAGGCCTTCTCCTCAAAGGCGAACACTTTCCAAGTTCCTTGGATGGTATTCCAGATATTCTATACGTGTGCCAGTATGTTCTTCATTAGACAGAGATCTCCCAACAATATGTAAGCTCCATGAGTGCAGTGATGTCGGTTTTTTGCTGTTGCATATTCATATTAGTTGACAGAAATTCCATTACTCCAGTTGCTCAGAACAAAAACCTTAAAGTCGTTCTTGCCGCCTTCTCCCCAATACCTCATATGTAATCTTTCAACAAGTCCTACTGGATATCCTGAAACGGCATCTTTAACCGCCACTAACCAAGTCACTATTCTCTCTCACTTTGGAATTCTACAACAGCCTCCTAACCACTGAACTCCTTCCTTCTATCTTTGCCCTCCTTCAATCTATTTTTTACACATTAGCCAGAGTGATCCTTTTAACAAGATCAAGTCATTGTTGTGCTCAAAACCCCATGTTTTCCTTATTTCGATCAGTAAAAGCTGAGGTCCTCCCAATGGCCCAAGGCTTCCTTTACATATAATCCCTATTACCTCTGATTTCTGCCTCTATCACTCCCCCTTCTGCTCACTCTATTCCAGCCACAGTAACTTGGTTTTGCTGTTCCTCAAACGCACCAGGCATGCTGCCCCAATGTTTTTACTCTAATCATTTTCTTTGCTGGAATGTTGTTCCTCCCAACAGGGCTTGAACTATCCTTCACCTTTGAGTCTTTGCTTAAATCTCATCTTCTCTCAAAGATGTTGACCCTGACTAATAATGCAATCTGCTATACTTCCACACTTTCTCTTTTTTCCTTAGCTCTTATCACTTTTTCATATATTATGCAATTTACTTACTTAGATATGGTTATGGTTTATTGCTTGCCTTCTCGCTAGAATGCTAATTCCACAAACTATATAGTTTTTGCTTGTTTTGTTTACTGATATAGCCCATGATCTAGAATGTTCATAGCATATAGTAGGCACTCAATACATATTTGCTAAACGGATACATCCTCATTATTCAGCATCATGCTTTGAACTTAGAAGGGAGGAATGATTAAGTTTTGTTCTCAAAATTGGTAATAAATGTGTGATGTTCCATCCATTCATATGTTCAATTATCTTTATGGCAGGAACTTTTAATAATATTGATAGGAGTTAGGGTTCTGTGGCCAAAAATCAGAACAAAACTAACAGGTCTTTATGAAGAATGAATCAAAGGCTTCAATTTCATCAGCATTAGCACAGTGAGATAATATCACATCATTCACAATTACCAGTCACTTTGAAACTATGCTTCAGAAATTCTAAAAATTTCTAAAATTTCAGTACTATGAATATACATTTCAATAAAGTAGGTAAAGAATACTTTGAAATTTTTAAGAAAATACGATTTTGAACATGATCCATTTTGAATTTGCTGTGTGGCTTGACTACCCATCTGAACAAGTATACATTCACTTTTTTCTATCCAGATACAAAGAGTTTAGAAATATAAAGATAAACAAGATGCATCCCATCAATATTTAGGGCAAATACATGTCCTGTATCATTCAGGTTCAAATCAAGAGACAAAAACCACACCAGTTATGTGAACAGAAAGAACTTAATAGGAAGAACTGCTAACTAGGTGTAGTTATTAACCAGGCAACTGAGAGGATAAAAATAACTCTGAGGTATTATGGAAATAGCTACCACCCCCAGGGTTGGGGGAATAAAGGAGAGATGCTAGAAACTTACAGGAAGGGCCCCACGGAGCTCAAACTCAGGTCTCTGAGGAAAGCGGTCTCCTCATATGAGGATTGACATTCACAGGGACCCCAAGCAAAGGGACCTACAGGAAACCATCTCCACCTTCCAGTCCCTTTTGTGTCCCTGTTGGCAGAGGCTAAACTAACATGGAGCCAGCTGGCAAAGGAGTCAAGTGGTTTGTAGAGTTCCAGTCCCAACAACACAAAGCAAAAGATAAAAGAATAGAATTTAAGCTCAAAGAAAACTTAATAAATGATATACGTATCAACTGTTACAATTTAATGTGACGAGGACTAAACAACAGCTCAAGACTGATGTAGCTACAGCCTAGCCACAGTGATACAAGTCTGATTAGATATTTAAGAGAAAAAACTCCACAATGGTAAAAAGTTTAGCTTTACAATAACTGCAATCAACTACATTATTAGGAATTAATCAGTAAAGATAAGGTTGACTGCAACTTATCAGGAACTCCTAGGGCAATAATGAGGCTTATGTTGCCCTATGCAAATCCAAAATAGAAATGAGTAAGACTGACATTTTTCTTAGAATAGCCAGAAATATAATTTATTTAATGTACTGTTTGCAGTACATTATCTGCAAATTGGGTAACGAAAGCCTTTTGATAAAACCAAGACTCTTTCAACATGTTTGCCCATTTCATGATAGGTGATTTACAAGCACACCTGCCCTCACCACACTGAGTGCTCAGCAGTTTTTGACCAAAAATCGTATAACCTCCATGCCCCATCCTCCCTATTCACCTGATCTCACCCCAAGCGAATTTTTTTTGTTTCCTCAGATGAAAAAAGTCCTCAAAGGGAAACGTTTTGCTCATATGGAAGAGGTGAAACAAAAAAATAAGGCAGAAGCACTAAAAGGCATCAAACCTGACGAGTTCAAAAACTGTTCTGAGCAGTGGGAAAACATCTCAATAGGTGTATTGCATCAAATGGAGAGTACTCTGAAGATGACTAAATTGTAAACATGTAAGAATAAGTACACAATTTTTTATGAATAAATTCCAGTTTTGGGGGTCCCCCCAAAACATTAAAATATTTATTAAAGTAATAAAATAGATCGATGAGTACCTCTGGTAATTATCTGTTAACCTTATAAATCCTCCTTCTTAAACTATGCCCTTCCCATGTTTAAATCCTTACCTGCTGCAAAGTCTTTTCACAATGGAGACAGGCTGTTGAAACCTGGGACAACAAAATAGTCATATCTTCTTGTTGTTGCCTGAGCCAAATCAATTTTTCTCGAACATGAGCATCAACAACACTTAGAGCCATTTCTTCTTGGCGACACAGAGTTTCATGTAGATCAGAAAAATAAGCTCGAACACATGACCGGGCATTTTCTGCAGTACCTGGCACCTACGAAAATAAAAATAAGTTTTAAACAACTATAATCATAACAAAGATTGTATGTGTAAAATAAAGAAAATTCAAATACCATCTATATCCTTAAAAATTCTAAACTTTGTATCTCCACACTAGATCTTCCCCTAGACCAGAGTCTTTGGATATCTATTTAAATTAATCTCAAGCAAAACGGAATACCTAATCTCCATTCTCTCCCACTCAAAACCTAGTCACCTCAATAAGTGGCAACTCCATCACCAGGTTGTTCATGACAAAAAAACTGGAGTCATCTTTAACACTTCTTTCCTAGCCCACAACCAGTTCCTCGGCAAATTCTGTGAAATTCAGACTATATACAGAATCTAATCATGCCTCATCAACTCCTCCTCTATCAACCTGACCCAAGCCATTATCATTTCTCACCTGATTATTCTAATAGTCTTCTAATTGGTCTCACTAGATCTAACCCTGTCCCCTACAATGCATTCTCCATCTAGCAGCCAGAATGATCCTTTTAAAATGGTAAGTCAGAAAGGTAAATATTCTTTTGCTCAAAATTCTTCATTCCACTCAAAGTGAATGCCAAAGTCCTTTATATGCAGTGTTCAAAGACACACCCCTGAGAAAAGGACCTCTGAGCAAGGACCTGAAGGAGGTAAGGAGGGAACCACATGAACATCTTCAGGAAGAACATTCACGGCAGAAATAGAGAGTACCTGTAAGGCCCTTTGTGACCTCAACTCCTGCTACGCTCCCCCTCAATCACTCTATTCTAGCTACACTCAGTCTCCTCAGAGTTTCTTAAGCACACCACACATACTCCAACTTCAGGGCCCTTTCCACTTGCTTTTCTCTCTGCCTGGAATTCATGTCCCCCAGACATCTGCATGGCACCCTCTCTCATCTCCTTAGGTATTTTCTCAATGTCACCTTCTCAGGGAGTGTGTCCCTGAATACACCATATAAAAGTGCATTCCCCCTTTCCCTTGTTTTTCTCCAAAGCACCTTACTTCTGTCATAAGTATTTTACTTATTTATTGTCTCTCTCCCCATATTAGAATGTAAACTCTGTAAAAGACAGTTTTTTGACTTGAACAGCGATGTCTCCTCAGCTAGAAGAGTGTCTAGCACTTGGCATTGTTCAATAAATATTTGCTGAAAGAATGAATAAAGTACTTCCAGTCTAGCACAACAATGTCCAATAGAACTTTCTGTGATAATGGACATGTTCTATGTCTGTGCAGTCCAAGATGGTAGCCACCAGCTACACATACTTGAAATACAGCTAGTGAAATTGAAAAACTAAATTTTTATTTTACATTTCATTTAATTTTTAAATGATTTAAACTAAATAACTATGTGGCTACTATATTTCACAGAGTAGTTCTAGCATTATTCACCAATGACTTAGCTTTAAATACTTTTTGTTAACCAAAAAAAATTACATTTTGTCTGTCCCTGTATTTTATATTCCCAGCTGAAAAGATTCTTTTCTCTACAATTCAATTAAAAAAAAAAAAAGATTTTATTTATTTTTAGACAGAGGGGAAGGGAGGGAGAAGAGAGGGGGAGAAACATCAACATGTGATTGCTTCTCACGCACCCCCCACCAGGGACCCAGCCTGCAACCCAGGCATGTGCGCTGACTGAGAATTGAACTTGTGACCCTTTGGTTTGCAGGCTGGTGCTCAATCCACTGAGCCACACCAGGCAGGGCTATAACTCAAATTTAAAAAGCAACTATAACTACCACCTTAGTTCCTTCCTTCTCTTCACAACCAAACTTAAAAATGAGACACACTCACTCACTCTTCAATTCACTGGAGGGTATTTCCCCTTGATCACCTCACAGAAATAACAAAATCAATATCCAAATTAAACTTATCACCTTGGTCCCATTATCCCCTCCAAAAACTCTTCCTCTTCCCCCATTATCAGTGCATGATATCACCATCCACCTAGTTGGGCAAAGTAGAAATCTACGCATCATGCCTGACCCTCCAAGTTAGCTATCCAATCAATATTACTAATCAATCTCTAAGACCTACCTATTCTACTTCTTCAAAATCTCAAATCCATCTACTTCTCTCCATTCTCACTACTCTAGTAATAGAATACTGGCCATAAATATCTCTCAACTGGATAATTCCAGCAACTGCTAATAGGTATTCCTGCTTCCAATCTTGTTGCTACTCTAATTCACTTTCTACACTGAAGCAACCTTTCTTAATGAAAACCTGACCACATTATTCTTAAGCCAATACTTCAATGGTTCATCACGTCCCTTAAGATAAAATACAAACTCTTTAAAATGACTAAGACCCTGCATGACTGGCCCTTACTTCTCCAACCTCTTTTCTTGTCATGCCCTACCCAGTACTCAAAGCTCCAACCATGGTGAACTCAGTTAAGTCTCTACAATATGTCCAATTCACACTTTCAGGCATTTTAACATATGCTTCCCTCCCTGGAACAACTCACTCCCCACCCCACAGTTCTCCCAAACTAAATCCCTTCAAATCTCAGTTTTGAAATCACATCTTCTGGGAAGTATTCCCTGATGTACCTAAATTATTGCCCCTCTTATGCACCGTCAAATCATCCTGTACTTCCCCGACAAAATAAAGTTACCATACTCAACACTCTCTCTCCATGACAGACTGTAAGTTCCATGAAGACAAAGACTTTGCATAAAAATTGTTTCCAGTGATTAGTGCAGTATAATTGCTCGATAAATACTAGAAGATGAAAGGTAAGAAGGAAAAAGGGTAAAAAGGTAAAGAAAAAATTTAAAAATCCATACATGTTCTGTGTGGGCCATTCCAAGTCCATCTTCTACTATTTGTTCTCCTCCTTCAATGTGCTGAACGATTCCAACTAATTTTCTGGAATAATCTGAGATTTCCTCAGTGAAGGTCCGTATACAGTGAGCCATATCTAAAATTGATGCTCGGATCTGGTTAGCTTCTGGTTCCAATACTGAATGCTATAAAACACAACATAATTATCGAAAGGAATTCTTATTATTTGACTAAGGATATAAAAAAACTACTTAAATCATCCCTATTAATAAAAAAAGCATCAGCTACAATGGCTTTCATAACACATTTATAAAAAGCACAGCATATAAAACACTAACTTGCTCTTACCCGGTAACTATTCATCTTGCAAATAAATGATTTAAAATTTATAAATCCATTTATCACTAAACAAGAACCTAAGAGACACTCTACAATTTTATCACAAGCAGTAGTTCATAGGTAGACATAAATATTATCAACACACCAGAGCATTATGAAAACATGCACATAAGGAAGAGAACTCTGTTTCCTGCTGGAAGGCTATTTTTCTTTAAAGAATCATGAGGCCTCTCTACTGAAATTTTTGTTTTTCAGGAATTAAATCTCTTGTTTCAGTCTACCAAGCTCAACTCATTCATCATTTAACTCTTCTTCAATCCCTACTTTTAGCATAAAGAACCAAGTCAGTGAAAACAAATGTTGGGCCAGCAAATTAGATAGTCATCCAATTTAATTATGTTCATACCTTGTGGCCTTGGTGTTTTCCATATTCTTTGCAGACACAGCACATAAGTGGGCTAGTTTGACAGCCTTCTTCCAAACAAACAAACTCAATGGCATGCACCTGATGCTGAGAGCACATGGTTTTCTCATGAGGTTTATCAGCAAGAGGCACTCGCCTGTGTTTTGCTAACGTCTTTGTAGAATGAGTAACTTGGGAACACTCTGAGCACAAGTGAGTTGCACATACCGTGCAATATACCGATGCAACGTGAGCTTCATCTTCATCGCAACGAATGATGCTCTGATAAACAAAAACATTTAATATCTTAAAACTGAACTCCAATCACTATAAGTAATGTGACAAATTCTGAAACATTAAAGCTTATGGTTTTTTTTTAAACTAATTAGCCTTTATATATGAAAATACATGGGTGTCCTGGCTGGTGTGGCTCAGTGGACTGAGTGCCAGCCTGCGAACCAAAGCGTTACCAATTCTATTCCTAGTCAGGGCACATGCCTGGGTTTTGGGCCAGGTTCTCAGTTAGGGACATTGATCAATGTATCTCTCACATCAATGTTTCTCTCCCTCCCTCTCCCACCTCTCTAAAAATAAATAAAAAAAAATTTTTAAATTTTATTTTTAAACAAAATACATGGGTACTTAAATACATAAGTCATTCACTACTCATCTGGGAAAATATTCATTGTTATGGGTGAGAAGCTACTGCCAAAATTGATTATCAATATATGCTATGAATTTGAGGGCAAAAATAAAACTATTCTCATAGATTCAGTCAGAGCAAAGATAACTTCCACAAAATCCCCTTACTTTATACACAAGAAACTGAATAGAGGTTAGGCGTCATTTTTTAAGACTAAAAACACTGACATTAAATATTACACATACCCACTGCTCTAAATATTATGTGTCATAATGATACATAGGAAGAAGGAAAGCACAAATGCTATTTAGATAGCAAGGAGTGTGCATCAAAATCAGCAATGAAGCTTTTAAAACCATGGTGCCAAGAATCTAACCTGGGAAATACTTATTTTAATAGGTTATAGATGAAGTGAGCGCTTGTGCACCTTTTTCTAAAGCTCGAAAGGTGGGTCCATTGCACAATTCTGGTTAAAAGCCACTGATTTAAGCAAATAAGCAAATAAAGCCTTCATCACATATAAGCTTTTACATATTATTTCTAATTTTCATGAATTACTAAAAGCTTCAAGTTGAAAAATTTTACAGGACAGATAATCAAGAATGCTCTGGATTCCCTGGCTGGTGTAGTTCAGTGGATTGAGCACAGGCTGCAAACCAAAGGGTTGCAGGTTCGATTCCCAGTTGGGGCACATGCCTGGGTTGCAGGCCAGGTCCTCAGTGGGGGCCATGTAAGAGGCAACCTCACACTGATGTTTCTCTCCCTCTCTTTCTCCCTCCCTTCCCTTCTCTCTAAAAATAAATAAATAAAATCTTTAAAAAAAAAAGAAATGAAAGAGAAGTAACAACTGACACCACAGAAATGCTAAGGAATGCAAGAAAATACTATGAACAACCATATGCTGACAATTGGAAAACCTGGGCATAATGGGCAAATTTCTAGAAACATGCAATCTTGCAAAACTGAATCAGAAAAAATGAGAAGATCTGAATAGACCAATGAAATCAAGTAATGAAATCAAAACAGTAATCAGAAACTCCCAGCAAACAAAAGTCCTGGATCGGATGACTTCACAGGCAAATTTTACAACACATTCAAATAAGAACTAACACCTATCCTTCCCAAACTATTCCAAAAATACCCAAGACTTCCAAGTTCATTTTATAAGGCCAGCATTGTCCTAATTCCAAAACCAGATAAAGATACTACAATGAAAGAAAATTATAGGCCAATATCCTTGATAAACATAGATGCTGAAATCCTCAACAAAATATTAGCAAACCAGATCCAGCAATACATAAAAAAGATCATAAACCATGGTCAAATGGGACTTATTCCAGGGATGCAAGTTTGGTACAATATTCACAAATCAATATATGTGATACATCACATAAACAAAATTAAGGATAAAAATCACATGATCATATCAACAAATGCAGAAAAAGCATTCAATAAAACCCAGCAACCATTTACGATAAAAACTCAGCAAAGTGGGAATAGAGGGAACATACCTCAACGTAATAAAGGTCATATATGACAAACATACAGCCAACATCATACTCAATGGGCACAAACTAAAAGTATTTCCCCTAAGATCAGGAACAAAAGAGGGATGTCTGCTTTACCACTGTTATTCAACAACGATCAGACAAATATCTGTCATTATTCACAGATAACATGATATTGTACACAGAAAACCCTAAAGACTCCACCAAAAAAACTACTAGAACTGATAAATGAATTTGATAAAGCTGCAGGATACAAAATTTATATTCAGATATGGGTGTCATTTTTATACATCAATAATGAACTATCAGAAAGAGAAATTAAGAAAAAAATGTCATTTACTATTGCAGAAAAAAAAAAGTACCTAGTCTAGGAATGAATTTAACCAAGGAGGTAAAGACCTGTACTTGGAAAATCATATGATACTGAAGAAAGAAACTGAGGAAGATACAGGTAAGTAGAAGCACACAGTATGTTTATGAATAGGAAAAATTAACATCATTAAAATGCCCATACTTCCCAAAGCAATCTATAAATTCAACACAATTCCTACCTAAATTCCAATGGCTTATTTCACAGATCTAGAACAAATATTCCAAAAATTCATATGGAACTACAAAAGACCCCAAATGCCTCAGCAATCTTGAGAAAGAAGAACAAAGTTGGAGGTATCACAATAACTGCTATATCACTGTAACAAAACAGCCTGGTCCTGGCGCAAGAACAGGCATTTAGATCAACAGAACAGAACAGAGAGCCCAAAAATAAACCCATGTCTCTATGGTCAATTAATACTGACAAAGGAGGCAAGAACAGACAATGGAGTAAAGACAGTCTCTTCAATAAATGGTGTTGGGAAAACTGGACAGGTATATTGAAAAATGAAACTAGACCACCAACGTATATCATACACAAGAATGAACTCAAAATGGATAAAAGACTTAAATGTTAAGTTGTGAAACCATAAAAATCCTGTAAGAAAACATAAGCAGTAAAATCTCAGACATCTCTTGTAGTAATATTTTTGCTGAGTACACCTCTGGGTAAGGGAAATAAAGAAAAAATAAACAAATGGGACTATGTCAAACTAAAAAGCTTTTGCACAGTAAAAGAAACCATCAACAAAATGAAAAGGCAACCCACTAAATGGGAAAACATATTAGCCAATGATAATCTTATAATGGGTTAATTTCCAAAATATATAAAGAACTTATATACACTCAATGGTAAGACAAACAACCCAATTAAGAAATGGACAAAGGACCAGAATAGACACTTCTCCAAAGAGGACATACGGATGGCCAATACACATAAGAAGAGATGCTCAACATCACTAATCATCAGAGAAATGCAAATTAAAACCACAATGAGATATCACCTCACACCTATCAGAATGGCAATCATCAATCAACAAACGAGTGTTGATATACATGTGGAGAAAGAGAACCCTCATGTACTGTTGGAGGGAATGCAAATTGGAGCAGCCTCGGTGGAAAGCAGTATGAAGTTACCTCAGCAATTCCACTTTGGGGAATACATCCAAAGAAACCTGTAACATTAATTTGAAAAAATATATGCAGCCCTATGTTCACTGCAGTGTTATTTACAACATCCAAGATCTGAAAGCAGCCCAAGTGCCCGTCAGTAGATGAGTGGCTGAAAAAGCTGTGGTGCATTTACACAATGGAATACTACTTGACTGTAAAAAAAGAAGGAAAGCTTACCTTTTGGAACAGTATGGATGGACCTGAAGACTATTATACTAAGTGAAATAAGCCAGTCAGTCAGAGAAAGACAAATACCATATGATCTCACTTAAATGTGGGCTCTAATGAACAAATAATTTAACAAACAAAATAGAAACACAAGCACATATACACAGAACAGACAGACAGTAGTAAGAGGAGAGGGGATTGGGCAAGCTGGGTAAAAAGAGATGAAGGGATTAAGGAAAAAATACATACATGACACACAGATACAGACAACAGTACGGTGAAAGCCAGAGGGAAAGGGGTGTGGGAGGAGGAGGAAGTGGGCAAGGGGGGGATAAACGGGGATGGAAAGTGACATTACTTTGGGTGAAAGCACATGATGCATATTCACATGATGCTCTATTGAGTTGTACACTTGAAACCTGTATGGTTTTACTAATAAATTCAATAAAAAAATACAGTTTAGCCCTGGCTGGTGTAGCTCAGTGGATTAAGTGCAGGCTGGAACCAAAAGGGTCGCCAGTTCGATTCCCAGTCAGGGCACATGCCTGGGTGGCAGGCCAGGTCCCAAGTGGGGGCCACATGAGAGGCAACCACACATTGATGTATCTCTCCCTCTCTTTCTCTCTCCCTTCCCCTCTCTCTAAAAATAAATAAATAAAATATTTTAAAAAATTACAGTTTAAACTGTTTTGTTTGCAATTATGGAAAATGTGTACATGTAAAATAAAAAATTCATGTCTTCTGTTTTCCAGATCTGACAAATAATTAGACATTATTCTATATTATTCTAATGTCTTTTGAAATACAGATAAAAGAGCATGTGAAAGAGCTGCAAAAATTTCACACACCAAAAGAAGTGCTTCAGTTTGAAATTCATTTCAATGATATACTTATGTAAAGAAATCATGAGTTAATAAAAGAGAATTATATGTAGGTGTATTCATAAACATCGTAAAGATATTTATAGTAGTATTAACTCTCTCAGGAGCTAGTGCTGTCTTTAAGGCATTTTGCTTCTACACTAAACAGCCTCTTTCATAGAGTCCCTCTTTCTTTCTCTGTGCCTTACTATTGAACTGGTTTACTTTTGCAGCCTCGGCTTACATACCTTTCTTACTCTTCCATAATCTTCTTACTCTGACCTTTCTGGGATAGAAAGGAATTATGATAAGAAGACGAGTTTATACACAAAAAAACATAGTTTGGGTATAATATTAACAGAGAATTCAGGTTTCAGTTTTACTTTTGTTCTCTTGGGAGTACTGGTGCCTGAAGAACTGTAATGTAACGAAAAGTTGTGTTTCTGGTGCCCTACCTGCTGGAGTGAGTTAATATTGGGCTTATAATGGCAAATATTTTAAATTAAAAGAAAAAATTCATGCTTATAACAAATATTTCACCAAGGTCAATCGATACCTCTCCAGATATCCCAATGGCTTCTTCTGCAGTGCCATACTGACCAATATGTCCATTCTGTAGTCGTTCCAAAAGCTCCAATAAAGCAAAATTTTTTTTCAATCCCCAGACACCTGAATCTCCTAGAATAAATATAAATATAAAAACTAAATCACACAGAATATAATCTTAATCATTTTACCTTATACCTAAATAGTAATTTCTAAGACATAGTTTAGTCAGTAAATGTCTAAATTTAAAAAATCCAAATATTCCCCATTTTATTTTTATGATAGAACAATTGTGTTAATATTCAAGGCCCTCGCTGGGTGCTCATTTGGTCACAGCACTGCCAAGGTTGTGGGCTTGATCCCTGGCCAGGGCACATACAAAAATCAACCAATGAATGCATAAATAGGTAGAACCAATTGATGTTTCTGTCTCTCTTTCTTAAAAAAAGTTTTTTAAAGTTTTTAAAAAACCTCAAAACTCCTCAGCATTCTAAGTAGAAACATAATTTAAAGTTATATTATTTTTCTATCATTTAATTTTATATACCTTATTCTATCATTTAATTTTATCATTCTGTCACTATTCTGTCACTAACTTTTACTATATATTCTAAAATAAGTGCTTTGAAAATTTACATTGCAACCCAGGATCATATATCACATATATATATAATGGAGACAAAAATTTCCTATATCAATATTCACCCTTACAGTGTGCAACACACTGATGTTTTTAGGTCTATTTCTTTTTTTAAAATTCTGTCACAACCAATTAAATTGATTTCATGACCACAAATAAGTTATGACTCATGTTTGAAAACCCCTGTACAAAAGATACACTTAAGCTTTTTTTCACTCCATCTCTTAAGTAAATTGGAAGTAGAACAGCTAAAGATAATATTTTCTCCACCCCTGATCTAACCTAGAACCTCACAGTAGTCAATAACTATATAAACTCCTCACACAGACACACTAAAGCAAGATGACACTCCCTTTTAGGTAGGTAAAGACTCTAGGCACTTGAATAAGGAACAATGCTTCTTTTCCCCAAAACTGACCATAAAAGGCCAGGTGAGTAAGCATACATGCATGTAAACACATTCTCATTCTCTCATCCATCCTCCCTCCCTCCTTCCCTTTTTCTTACGATCGCCATGTCTGTCTGTCTGTCTGTCTGTCTCTCTTCCTGACCCTATAAATAAAAGCCAGATCCTTCAGCAGTCTGTTAATATTTGTTATGGCAAGCTTTTTTTTCTTTTTCTTAAGACTTTATTTATTATTAGAGAGAAGGAGAAGGAAGGCAAAAGAGAGGGAGAGAAACATCAATGTCTGGTTGCCCCTCTCGCACCCAATACTGGGGACCTGGCCCACAACCCAAGCATGTGCCCTGACTAGGAATTGAACCTGTGACCAGCTCACGCTCAATCCACTGAGCGGCACCAGCCAGGGCATGTTATGGTGAGCTTTTATGCAGCAACCACTACCTGACACATAGCTGCCACCTAGTATATATTCACTTAATAAATGCATACATGAAAGAATGACAGGGTCACCGGCTGCAAGACTCCTCTTCCTCTTGGCCTATCTAGAAAGAGAGAAAAAAAGAAAGGAAAAGGAGAAGGGAAGGAAAGGACGAGAAAGGAAACAAAAGAAAGGAAAACAAAAGAAAAGAAACCATTTCTTGTTGTGGTTCTCCAAAAAAAAATTCAAATTAGGCTAAAGATGCAGAGGACGCTGCATCTTTAGCATCCTCTGACTTCGTGACCTTCCTTCCCAAGAACCTCTATGCAGCTGATGCAGCATCTCACCCTCAACGATGTTACCCAACAACACTTTCTCCTTAATTGCTTCCATTTTTCACACATGTTCTACAACAAGCTGAGTTGTATCTACTTTATTTACATAAGGGTTAAGAAGTATACTAAGTCCTTTATTTAAAAATATTATACTGACAATTTTCCAAATATTGTCATTACAGAATGAACATATATACATAACTCCTAGCAGTATCCAGTATATCACTAATATTTCTGTAATTGTCAAAATAACTCTAAAATCTCAATGGTTTAAAAAAACAAAGATTTATTTTCAGTTCACCCAGCATATCGAGTTGGGGAAGACAAGAAAGGTTGTTTCCTACTGCCCATGATCAGGGACACGGACCACTCAGCCTCTACCCACCCGGGCCACCTTACTGTAGTAGGGAGAATAATTCACTGTAAACCGTCATAAATCCTTTCTTAACAGCTCTGTCTGGAAGTTTACACTTCACCCTATTCATATTTCACTAGTTAAAAGGAAATCACACAGCCATACCTAACTATAAGAGAGTAGGGAAGTATAACTTTACCATGTGGACAGAGGAGAAGAACCAGAATATCACTGAACTGTACTGATAACTAACACGAATAACTACTAATATTCTTCTTGGACTAGAGAATAATTCTGATTCTGATTCTATCACATTAATAGTAGTTGCCTTCTCTAAAAAAGGAATTACAAATGATTTTCTTCTTCTTTATACTTTTATAGATTTTCAAATGTCCTGCAATGTATACATAATTTTTTTATTATTTTTTCACCCCCCTTTTCTTATATTTTTTAAAAGATATTATTTATTATTATTTATTTTTTAATAGATATTATTTATTTATTTTTAGAGAAAGAGGGGGAGAGGAACATCAAGGAGTGGTTGCCTCTCACACTCCCCCAACTGGGGACCTAGTCTGCAACCCAGGCATGTGCCCTGACTGGGAATCGAACCAGAGACCCTTTGGTCTTTGTTTCACAGGCCGGCACTCAATCCACTGAGCCACACCAGCCAGGGCTGTACACATAATTTTTATAGTACAATTAAAAATAGACATTTAAAAATAATGACATGAAACTATATCAAGTGTCACTAACACATATTCCATAGGCTAAAAATCAAAGTAAAAATCTAACCTACAAGCTATACTAATTACAATCTATATCTCAGGCAGAGTTACTAGTTTGTTTTTTCTAATGCTGATATGGTAGCAATTATGTTTAACTTCAACCTAGGATATAAGTAAATTTTAGGCTATAAATTTTTAACCCAAATCCTCTGCCACAAATTTTTAGTTTAGTTAAACAGTGAGGGGATAACAACCCACACTGTGGTATTTATATAGGGAAGGTACAACGCCCTCAAAAAGGTGGAAGGGTCCACCTTCCGTTTACAAAACATTATTTCTAAAATATATATTTCTAAATAAATATTTCTAGATAGTTTTCTATAAAAATGGTATAATAGCCCTGGCTGGTGTAGCTCAGTGGATTGAGCGCGGGCTGGGAACCAAATGGTCCCGGTTCGATTCCCAGTCGGGGCACATACCTGGGTTGCAGGACAGGTCCCCAGTGAGGGCCATGTGAGAGGCAACCATACATTGCTGTTTCTCTTCCTCTCTTTCTCCCTCACTCCTCCTCTCTCTAAAAATAAATAAAATATTTAAAAAAAAAGATGGTATAATAAATATATATCTTACAGAATAAAAGGCCAAATAAAAGAATGTTGAAATACAAATACCTCCCCCTTTGACCCTATTATTTTTTGGATAATAGTCAGTTAATGTCATTTATAATAATGATGCTAACTAACACTGTCCTATATTAGTTTTCTGGCAAATGGACATACTACATATTTATTTAAATCAAAGATTACTAAAACCTTAAGAAACCTCATTCCCTAAAGAAAACATTTGTAGTCATGTTTCTTAGCATTTTAAAGCCTTCCATTCTAAAAATCTGGGTATTCTATGTATATTCTTGGTTTCTCTTTTGGAAGATAAATTATTTTGAATGTGTTCCACTTTACATGTGGTATGACATTAAAACAGTGCTACTGACCTGAAAAAAAAAATGACAAATTTGTTTATTTTGAAGAAAATTCTGTTATCAGAAGAGTATACTTACAGAACTTATGTTTATAAAATAACCGTCAAAATGTTATGTTATTATTTCCAAATCTGGCTTCCCATAGTAATAATTCATTTTAAAATACATACAGCAAAGTTTTAAAAGTATGCATGAAACTAAAAAGAAAAAGCAAGACCTTTAAACTTATATAAACAGAAAACAAACAGTCATCACAGGCTACAAACACTTTTGTTTCTGATACCAGGAAATAAAAACATGCTGACACTCAAATTACATCACTGTATTTTCATTATTGCCCTATTAATTTATTAAGAAAACACTGTTTTATTGTATCACTGGCTTCAGGCAAATGAATTTTCTTATTTCTTTAATTAAGGTTAGCATGTTTTTCTCAGGGTACCTTAAAACTCTTCACATATAAGTAAGTATTTAATATAAATATCTCAGAAGATGAAATAAAATTAGCACCTAAGAGTGAGCTAGTTTACACTTACAAGACTACTGGCCTTAACAGAAACTGAATCATCCTTGGAGTTTTAAAGATCAAGTAGAAAGAAATTTCTTTCTATGACATGTGTATTCCACGAACAATTTTCAATCTTCAATATATAAATACACATTTTCCTACCTAGGTCTGTTACTTGTCGATCAAAAGGGCAACGGATTGCTCTTCCATGAAGAGGCAGGCGGGTGAGGCAGTCATGGCAGACCGTGTGGCCACAGAGCAGAAGGCGAGGAACTTTGTCTCCTTGCAAAGAAAAGACATCTTCACAAACTCCACACTCCAGCACCTAATATTTGGAAAGGGAACATGTGGTCTTTCAGTGATTTTAAAAGCATACATAGTTTAGTTTTTTTAAAAAGCTGATTCAATATATTGAGTAAATCTTGTTAAATTACTTTATTCTTCTGTGAAAAAATAAAACTGTCTAGGTTGTAAAACTTTATATCACCTTTTATCATTTCATCTGACAGACCCTACCAAAATTAGATCAGAGTGAAATCTTCTTGAAATGTTAAGCGTTAGGAATTAAGATAATGTTGTAAATTAACATCATCTTTATATTTTAAAAACTATGACTTGATTAGTTATATCTGATCTATAACAACATATAATTCTCCCAAACATGGGTTACTAAACAATTTCTTGGCAATTATGTAACCTCCAAAATATCATCAACTTGAACAAAATAATTTGAAGTATGTGCTAGGATGACAATTTACCCTTCTAAATGATAGAGAACATGTTAAGACTATAATTGTGAATGATCTTCCAGTATTCATTTACATCATACAATGTAAAGGCAAGAAAGCAATCACCTTCGACTTAAATTTCAATCCCTTGTTCTCAAGTAATAAATTGCTGTTGGGCTAGAAAATATTTTGTCTATTACAGGTAAATGATTTGCCCAAGGCCATGTAGTCAATCAAAAGAAAGGAGACAGAATCAGCATATTCTGACTCCTAGACCCATGATTTTATGTTTTATAATTAGTCAAGAAACTGTATTATATCAATGAAAGATTTTTGGTACTTTTATTTCCTAATATATCTGAAGTGTTTCACAATTTTAGTTAAGAAAAATATCCACACTGAACTGTTATATTGTACCACAAACTCCTGTGTCTTCCATCCATGACCTGCTACAGTCTGGTCTCTGTCCTATTGCTTCATTCCCATCCCCTTTCAGACTGTATTCTCCAACTGCATCAAACAGCTTATAGTTCCCAGAACATGACAAACTGTTTTAGCTGCTTTCTTTCTGCCAATGCTGAGGAAGTAGCTGTAAATGGACACTTTTCCAGTGAATCCTTTTTTGCATTAACCAACCAACAAATTCTTAAACATCGTATCTCTCATGACTACGCACAGCTCAGTCCAAATGAAATGACCTCAGTATCCTTGGGGCCCCTACGTACCATGAATAAGTGTCTAACTTAACATCCAATTAATACCTTTATTGGCTTTCTAACCTGTCTTTACTGATAGAACAAAGAGCCCTCAGAAACAGGGTATTTCAAATACCAACACCAATGGGCTTATATAAATAAAGTACAACAAAAAAAAATTTTAACCAGTTCGGCCAACCATCATCCCCAACAAATACAATACACCAGGTAAAAACAGGAAACCCAGAGTAGAAATCAGACTTAATCCATTAAAATTTGAATCTTAACTGCAATTATTTTGGGTGTACTGCTTCAAATGCAAACATCTTTCACTGTAAATAAATAGATAATTTACAATTGGTTTGCATCCCAGAATGGTTCAAAAGTTTAAAGGTAACACGTGCTCACAAAAAAAGGAAAAGTCTTTTCTTTAAATATATGAAAAGATGTTCAATTTCACTCAAAACACTTTGAAAGGCAATTAAAAATACACCAGTATACTTTTTTCCAGATTCAATCAAAAAGGTTGATAACAGCCCTGGCTGGTACAGCTCAGTGGATTGAGTGTGGGCCTGTGAACCAAGGGGTCACCGGTTTGATTCCCAGTAAGGGCACCTGCCTGGGTTGCAGGCCAGGTGCCCAGTTGGGGGCACATGAGAGGCAACCACACATTAATGTTTCTCTCCCTCTCATTCGCCATCCCTTCCCCTCTCTCTAAAAAGAAATAAATAACATCTTAAATTAAAATAAAAAGGTTAATAACTTTGTATTGATTAAAATGTGAGAGACTGGTTGCTGTAAAATGTTTTATTGACTGACAGAGCTTCTCCTCTACATGGCAATTTATCAATGACTATAAAAAGTTAGAATAGCTCATCAATTCTACTTTCAGGAATTTATCCTATAAAATCTCTATGTTAATCCTTACAGTACTTTTGGGAACCACCATGTCTTGTTTCAGAAGCTGTAAACCACCCCCATGGCTAAGGCTAAGTAAGAGACCTTGGGACCATAAGCCACTTAGGAGACAAAGCTTATCTCCCTGGCAGGGGCGCCACCTCTGCCCCCTTTCCTTCACCCTGCTTGGCCCCGAGAGCATGGATGGTTAGCCAATGACAGGTAAGATTCCTCAAGGGAGGAATGACCTAAGACAGGCATAGTCACTAAGGGGCCCCCAGGGAAGGACTTGAGGGGCTCTAGAAAAAGGGGGTGATGGACCCTCACCGTCAGCTTTGACACAGCCTGTGTCCTTTCTGTCTGCAAGAAGTCTCCTAATCTCTTGGCTGCCTTACCTCTCCTACCCAACTTAGGCGTGAAATATGCCTTAAGCCTGAAACAATGCCCGAGGTGAGTTCACACTGTGGCCCTGCGCTGGAAAGGGCAGGTTCCTCTGGGCAATCAGGCCTAAGGAAGAATGCATAAAATTCTGTGAAACCTACTTTGCTAATGCCCTCAATTTAAATGATAAGGGTCCAAGCATGAAATGAATTTGTTCCCCAGAGTTTTATGGCCCTTTAACTATCTGACCCTGACTCAAAATAAGCCCTCAGAGTTCTCTGAATGTTATCTATTGTTCAATCATTACTGTCTGACAATGATTGATGAGCTTTACATATATGCCCTGTATTCCTATGCAAATTAAATCCAATAAAAGCCCATGGAGGAACAGGTTCCTGGTCCTTCTCCTTTGAGAGATAGGTCACCTTTCCTCCCCAAACAGATCATGTCTTGGTAGACTTAGTCTCATCCATAACGCAGTAGACACTGCAGGCCAGAATCCGCATCACAGTACCATTTACAATAGCAAAAGACTGGAAACAAAGTACCCGTCAACCGAAGAATGGAAAAAAGCTATGATATATTCATATATTGCAAAACAATGTAATCTAGCAAGGAAAAAAACTATGATATATTCATATATTGCAAAACAATGTAATCTAGCAAGGAAGAGTCAGGGTACAGCTGCACATAAGTTATATATAGTATACACACACTTCAATTTATCCTGTGTTTTTTTAGTGCAGAAAAAGTTTCACTAGATATCAAATTTGATTAAGTACAGAGATGATATTCACCATAGAATTAGATGTTATAAATAAATGCAAGACTTTATAAATGTTCTCACCAATGTGACATAATAAATTTTACTTGTTTATGATACTAAACTCCAAAGAAACAAATTAACTTTACTTGGTTAATTTGTATTTTATATCTCTGATCTTATTATTCCACAAGATAAAAGAATTTATACTGCTACTACAGGTGTTTTCAAAAAGCACTAGAAAAATTCCACTGATTAGTAAACTAAATATAGGTCCAAAAATAAAGTTACTAAACTATTTTGTATCAACTCAGTAAATAACAGAGTAAGACATTCTTGTTTTGGTATTTATGAATAGGAATTTTGGCTAACAATATAAGATAAATTAAGTCCTAGAGAGGAGAACAGCTCTTAATTTTATACACTTCACAAATATGCCTAAGAGGACTTCATTACATGTACTTATTACATGTAAATCAAATTTTAATTAATCAGTCCATATTTTTAAAAGGATGAAGAAGGCTCACTATTCAAAAGAAACTTCCTTGATTCTTTTCTCAATGTAAGTAATTTCATAATTTGATTTTTATCTTTTTCTAATGATAAAAACCATGCCATTATCAACTTGTTCATTAAACAAGAGGCCATTTTACATAATATTAGCATTATTATACTTCAACTCTTACCTTCCAATTAATATTCTTGCTTTCATCTGCGAAAATGACAATGAGTTTTTTTAAATTTATGCCACCATACTTCTTCACATTACAGCATTAGGCTCTTAACTAAAAGGGCTGTCCTATTGCATATTTTACATGTAAAGACGAACATGAACAAAGCAAGCCTCTTATACATCAAACTGTGTACTGCAAAAAACTGAAGTTACAACAGGCTTTGAGTATTTTGAGATTTTAAGGCAAACAGGTTAACAAAAGTAGTTACAGCAATAATATTCACTGCAAATACAACCTCTTAATTCAAGTTAATTTACAAAATAATTTTCAGGTATTCTCTTAGAAAAAATATAATTCAATAAACAAAATCTCAAGTATATAGCATGCCTGATAATAAGAGGGCTCCTCTTCATCTTGGATATGCTGTATTTTCAGAATAACTTCCTTAATATATAAAGGTCATGTGAATCGACAACCATCAACACTGATTGCTAATACAGTTGTGAGCAGTAATGCATCATTTGTCGTCCTATAACACCAACATTAGATGAAAAATCATAGGTGGCTATTATTAAAGTTTAAAAATACTTCAGGTATTATCTGGCCCAGTGGTTCTCAGACATGGTTGCACATTAAAATCACTTCTAGGGATGTAAAAAATA
This sequence comes from Micronycteris hirsuta, assembly GCA_004026765.1. Lineage (NCBI taxonomy): Eukaryota > Metazoa > Chordata > Mammalia > Chiroptera > Phyllostomidae > Micronycteris > Micronycteris hirsuta. Next base: position 25,502 of record PVJI01018143.1, read on the forward strand.
TACTGATGTCAATCAGAACTGGGGGAAAGGGTTGCATCAGTAGCAGTTCGGGTTTTTTTTTTTTTCTTTCTTTGTTTATTTGTTTGTTTTTAAGTCCTCAGTGATTCTAACATGTAGCCAGGAATGAGAATTATCAATATCTCAGATTACATATAATACCGAAGGTATTCTACACACCGTTATGACAGTTCTCTCTTTCAAATTTTTCCATATACATAGTGGAAGGCAAAAAATGAATTCCACGTGTATTATAGTTGATTTTTAAGTAAAGGCATACTGGAACATTTACGCAGGGGAGAATTTCCAACTTCAAGCATATAGCCATTCATAGATCCTGGTGGAGACTTCTTTGAAGTGTTGACAAACTATACTGCCAAAAAAGGAAGGAGAAGATCACCCAATAATTGATGTCTTGTCATAGAAGTAACGCAACAGTGAAAAACAAACTTCAAGCCAGTCACCCCTGGCTCTGCCACACACTGTGTTAACCTAAACCCGAGTTTCCTTACCCGTAAAGCGGGAATTAACATCTACCTCATCAGCAGATATTAACGAGTTAAAATACTTGATTTAGTACCTGGCGATAATAACGGCTTGATTTAATAATAGTAAGGTAACGAATGCCTGCTGAGTTTAAATAAAGCAGAAGACCTGGGGGAAGAACAGCCCAATTCACTCTCACAGACCTATAACCTCTTCACAAATGTCCAGTCGCGGACAGGAGGGCAAGGCTTGCAGAGCCGAGGGGCCCAGAGGCCGCGCATCCCCGCCCAAAAATCCAGGGCCGCAGCGCTGCAGCCAGATCTCCGGGAAGAACCGAAGGGAGGCCAATGGTGGAAAACACAGCACGCAAGGTCCCTCACCTTCACCACGGCCGTACCCCGACTGCCCTGACGGCCACTGTCCAGCCCCGTTCCAGGCTTGCTTACTACCAGGGCAGCCATCCTAAGAGGAGCGGCGCCGCAGCAGGAGCTGTGAGAGACTCCAGCGGAGGGGCGGGGTAGATAGAGCCTCCTACCCAGGGGCCTCGGCTCCCGCCAGTGGCGCACAGGCGCAATACTACGCGGGGTTGGTGAAGGCTGTTTCCACGATTTCTTCGTTCCCTCCCGCCAGTCACTAGCTCTTCGGCTGCACGGCCTTGTGCATGGCGCTCTGTTACTTTTATCGTTATCAAGGAGTCTGCAACTGATGGAAAGAATAAAGTTACGAAACAAAGTAAGCGAAAACAGAAGTCAAGTTTGGGGATGAAACCCGCGCTCTAGTAAGGAAATAGAGCCCCCAGTTGCGAAAGGAGGGACTACATCTCCCTGCATGCAACGCGGGTTTTTTGTATAAACTACAAGTCCCAGCGTCCCACATCTGTAGCTCTTGCTCCGCGGCGTCGCAATTTCAGAGGCCCCGAATTGTTCGCGGCGAGAGGTTTCTTGCGGTCGCGATGTGTGATTGCGGCTGGAAAGCGGAGTGTTTTATGTGGTAGCCTTGGTGAAAAGATGATGTTGGGTCCGTAAAGGACGTGGTAAGAAGAGAATTTAAGACACCACTGGAAGGGAGAAACTATGGGAGTGTGTTTGCCGATTTGTCTCTCCTAAAGTGCGCGTTTCTGTTCTCTTCCGAGTTGGATTGAACCTCGTCTGCCCCCGTAGACTTTGGGTCTGAAGTGCCGGTCAAAATGGAAGTGAATCCCCCCAAACAGGAGCACCTGCTGGCCCTCAAAGGTAAACTTTTGCGACCCTGACTCCCTTTAATCTGTTTTTTCCCCTTCTGTCTCTAGTTCTCCAAGCCTTTGCCCCAGACTTGTTCTCTGGGATGTAGGCCTCGCCCTTCTTACATTCTCATTGCTCAGCCTGCTGCTCTGTCCCTTGGCGCCGAGCGGCAGGAAGCAATTTCGATTTTTTGATATTTTAGGTTTGAGACCTTTCCTCTAGAACGGAGTAGATAGATAGATACCTGGTAAATCACTCTTCGGTTTTGGTGCTGCTACAGTCACCAGGCACATTTTAGTCGCAGAAGCTGACCTCTTTGTCCACCCTGCCCGGGAGAGCCCCGTCAACCAAGGTGACTAGCGATATCTGAAGTGATTTTCTTTCGTCTTTTGTCTCTTCGTGCAGCACTGACAAAGTTACCAGGTTTCCGCGTCATCTGTAAAATTAGCCCTGTATTGCACAACATGTGCCAAAGATTTAGAAATGCCTAGTACTAACAAATAATTTAGGTTTGTTAAAATCTACTGTAGTTTTTTTCAGAGTGTTGTGCACATGGGAAAAGTCATGTCAACTTTTATTTTCTGTACACAGCAATAAGTTTGAGTATATTCGATAATTTGATCATTATATAGGAAAATACAGGGTGGAGGATTTTGTAGAATTCCGATTGTTTTCTGAAAAACTTATTTTAAATGCTTTCCGCTTTATGTCATCTGTTTTTCTGTACCACAAATGCGCTTTTTTTTTCCTTGGGTGCTCTGCTATGTAATTACCAATACCTTCTTGGACTGAGCGAGAAAATGCTCAGTAGACATTTGAATTCAGTTACATTGCACTTACTCCCTTGTGGTATCCAGTTTGAGGGGCCTTCCCTCCCCTCGCCTTAGCTATGGTGTAGGCAACAAACATTCCAGAAGCTCACCAGTCCCATTTGTAACATAAAGTCATACTGGTTAACAGGACTGTCTCTGACTGTAAAATTAAGGAAGTGCAATATTAAGCAATGTAGCAAAAGGACCAGTCAGCATAGCTTGAGCACATGAGCTGGACTGAAATGGGTTATTCCTGAAGAAAAGGAACTGTCATAGACTTTGTCTCTCAACCTCACATTAAGTATGTGGAACGGAGTTTGTTTAACTCTCAGAAATTAAAAAACTGTTCATGCCCCGGCTGGTGTAGCTCAGGGGATTGAGCGCGGGCTGGGAACCAAAGGGTCCCGGTTAGATTCCTAGTCAGGGCACATGCCTGGTTGCGGGTCAGGTCCCCAGTGAGGGCCATGTGAGAGGCAACCATACATTGCTGTTTCTCTCTCTCTCTTTCTCCCTCCCTTCCCCTCTTTCTAAAAATAAATAAAAATAAAATCTAAAAAAAAAAAAAAATAACTTTTCATGATCACAAAGCTAATAAGGGATTGAGGCAGTATTTCAACACAAGACCTTCCTCCATCTTCCCAAGACTCCGTGTTGTATCCTAATGAAGGAAATACAGATCAATCCCTTACTGGCTACTTCCGTGGGAATTTAGACCACTTCTATTTGATGGGAATTTGGAACAGTTCTGTTAGCTATTAGATGTGATTTTATACAAATTAGAAGCTGTTAAACACAGTAAAATTTCAGTGATACGGAGGCTAATTGCCATTGGGAATTTTTAGTTTTCTGTTGTTTATTTTCCAAAGCAGACGATAACTTGGGAAAGAGTATTTTAGCAGCTTAAAAGGACAAGTGCTTTGACAGTCACTAGTAGTTCAGCTTTGTTAAAGCGTTTTGGTATTATTTTTCCCATTGTCCTAGTTAATCAAGATTTCACAGACTTTAATTTTACTGATGGTGGATACTAAATATATCAATTTATATGGGTGTTTAAGTTCAATTTCTTAGATATGTAAAACACTAAGGAAATAGCGACCTCATTTGCTCCGGAGTACAACACTGAATAAGTTTCAACAATACTGAAAGAATTCTCAATGCCATATCTTATAATGCGAAAGTATAAGAGAAAAATAAAAGCATTAATTCTTGAAAGAATACACTATATATATTTAGATCCATATTAAAAATTAAGGATATTAAGAATCACATTCATTTATGAATTCAAGAATTGTCAAATCTGCTAGTGGACATTAACAGGTGAAATAATCATTATGAGATTGAGTCTTTTGACTTTTCAGAATCAGTGCTCAAATGAGTATTGTGACATCATGCCAGGAGTTCTCACTACTATTATCCTGACAGTGGGAGTACCGTCATCAAGTAGTTCTTTAATGATTTTGGGGAGAAGAGATTCAACCTCTTTTTTTCAGTGCAAGATATGCAAGACTCTGCATTATGACTTTTTGGTTAGGAAACCTAACTTTTGCAGATCCTAGAAGGCCCATGCTTGAGTCTATGTACTGTATGCTAGAACTTAACTGTCAATGCTTAACTTGGGGCAACTTGAGGAATTCTATGTTCTAAGAAGAAAAAAAAAAAAATAAGGGCCTAGCCTTCTTTTTTCTCCTCCAAATTGGAATTCAGAGGCCATGGTACTAAGATCTTGATACTGCTTAAATGCCCCAGTTATGCAGAGGAGACTGTCACAAAACCAGCCCCTAGCCTGGTTAAAATGCTAAGTTAAACCGTTTGTATGTTTTTAATGTTTACTACTGAGATGTCTCGAAGTTTTAAGTAGTATTACATTTTTGTTAGTTATCGTATATGAAACTAGTATTTTAAGAATCTAATTTTTGTTTCTTGTATATTAAGATTATTATTACCTAATACATTAATATCATTAATTCCAATTCCTTTATTATCTGTTAAGCTAAACACATTGACTACTAGCATTTTTATGCCAGAAGTGATTTTATAGGGCATCTAATCCAGATCCCTTATTTTGATGAGAGAGAAAGTATTTCCAATTTTGTGGATTACATTCACATTTACCAATAATAGCACTTTGGTAAAATAGTATATTGGGAATGGTTTTTGTTTTTTTCCTGCCTATTTGTATGTAGGCTATCCCTACCATATCTTATTCTTTGCAATACTTCCACTTTAGGTCCTGTTTCCCTCTGATTTGGAAAAAGACAGTCTTGTAATTATAAATTACATTCTAGCTCTGAGGAGCTCAGCTAAGAAATTTTCTCTTCATTATGAGTAACTGGATTACTGCAGAATGACTACAGAAGTGGTATTACATTACCGACCATATGAGAGTGATCCTACACAACTGCTAAAAAGTGCAGAGAAAGCAATTCAGGACTTTGCTACACGTCCACTATTGAAATTTATTCCTTGGTTTCCACATGATGGGTCCAAACTTCCACTCAAACCTAAAAGATCACCACCTGTGATTTCTGAAGCAGCAGCTGAAGATGTGAAGCAATACTTAACCAATTCAGAACATGATGTTAAATCACAGAGTTATGATTGCACAGTAGCTCTATTGGAGTTTCAGCCTAATTTGAAAGAAAAGAAGCACTTAATCCGTTCACACACCCTGAATGAACAAACTACTTCTGAAAATCTGGATAAACAGTCAGAAAAAGGAAAACAGCTCAAGAAGAGGTCTTGGAGTGTTTCACTTCCCAGCAGAAATTGTACTGAAAATATTTTTCCTTTGTCTAAAAAATTGCAAGATAGTTTAAAGGCACTAAATTTACACTCATTTTATAGAGCAAGATGGACAATAGAACACACTATGTGTAACAACCAAACTCTAGAAGACATTTGGGCAAAACTCAATCAAATTATCAGGCACAATGAACTTCCATCTTGTAATGCTACCATTCAGAGACACTTGGGCGAAATATGGGTGTTCTGTGATATTATGTACTGTGAATATGTGGGAAATCTCCTTAAAAGACAATTAGCTCTTACTGGAAAAATAAATTTACTTGTCCATAAGTATGGTGTTATTTTTAGTATGTAAGGAATTCCACCGATTGTCAAAAAGAATATTGTGAATGAACAGAATATACTGAAATAGTGACATGAATAAATTTTTTACTGTTTTTTAATTTTTAATGACTTAATTTTTTAAAATGTGAACGATTGCTAGTGTAGTCTGTTCTTAACATTGTGAAAAGTAATTGTGTAGTAATATGTGTTCAGGTTGTATACCAGGAATAAATATCAGGTGAATTGATCGGTTTGTCATTTAAGTCAGGAACTTTCTGGGTTCTACTTTTAACAACCATTTTTTAAGTGAATTGTGATAAATTATTATTTATACTGAATTTAGAGGTAAAATATTCTATTTTGTTCTACTTTTCAGTGGTTGAATTAGACATTCCTATGAATTACAGTGAATAATTTGGATTTGGGTGAATCCTTAAAATCTAATTTTATAGTTTTTTTCTTTGCTTGTCTAAAGTGTAATTTTTTTAAAATAGAACTATTGATTTGGCCAAAAAGTTCATCTTTTTCTGTAAGATGGTTCTAGTAGTGTTAGTCTTTAACTTCATTTGAAACAATTTTGTTAGATTGTATTGTGACAGCTATCATATCAGTAAGTTTTATGCATTTAAAAAAAAACCAAAATTGGTGAATTTTTGTGTAGCCATTTTAATATCAAAGATGGAAGAAAATATGCAACATTTTTGGCACATTATTTTTATTCTTTCAAGAAAGGTAAAAACGCAACCGAAACGCAAAAAACAGTGTGTGCAGAAGGTGCTGTGACTGACCGAATGTGTCAAAAGTGGTTTCTCACTGGACAACGCTCCATGTTTAGGTAGACCAGTTGAAGTTGACAGTGATGAATTCAAGACATTAATTGAGAACAGTCAACGTTCTACCACACGGGATCTAGCCGACATACTCACAATATCCAAATCTATAACATTATTGGTGAAAAATAAAGAATGTATCTTTTATTTTACAGAAAAAAAAAATACGGATTTTTTGGTCAACCCAATAAAACCAGTTCTAGTGGGACTGCTATTCAAGTGACATGAATGTAGTTCAAATTTGGAAATCACAAATCTAGCTGATATTTCTAAAGATTCGTAAAGATACGCAATGGTTGATGTGTTGTTTTGAAACAAAGGTGAAAAATGTATAATTTGCCTGTGACCGTGTATCTTTAAGGCTATATAACCTGTTTTGAAAGGAAGTATCAATTGTGATAAGAAATAAAGTTTTCTTTATTCTAATACAAGTAATTCAAGCTTAATGACCGTTAATACTAGTTATTAGTAGACTGGTTCTTGGAGTCATTGTTTTCCTATAACCAAGATGTTATAAATTGGGTTTATACATCTCATAAAAATAACCAAAGTGATTGTAGAATAAATTTTATAAAAGCATGTATTTAATTAAAAAATTTAAATGCCGCCCTGGCTGGTGTAGCTCAGTGGATTGAGCACGGGCTGGGAACCAGGCACTCCCGGTTCGATTCCCAGTCAGGGCACATGCCTAGGTTGCAGGCCAGGTCCCCGTGAGGGCCATGTGAGAGGCAACCATACATTGCTGTTTCTCTCCCTCTCTGTCTCCCTCCCTTCCCCTCTCTCTAAAAAGAAATAAAAATAAAATCTTAAAAAAAAAAAAAAATTTAAATGCCTTCTATGAGCTAGGTACTACAGTGTAGTAGGAGAGGAGACAAACAGGAACCCTGCCCTCACAGAAATTACTTGGAGTTAAAAGTAGTAAAACCAGATTCCCTGAAAAATACTAGTAAGACTGTACTCATTAGCAAAGCTAATATGTTTGCCTTGTGTCATAGTGCCTGGCATGGTAGGGGCTCCATAATACATGGTAAATGTGCCCTTTGGAGGGATTCTTTCAGAGGCTGATACTGCTTAAAATCTGAAGAGACTACTAATTTTTAACTGAAGAGATAATCTTTTCAAATTAGGTTCACCTCTATCCAAACATTGTTTTAACTATTTTTAGTACCATTTTATTGTCACAAGACTGCTATTTAGAAAATAATCATCATGCACATGAATGCTTCGAAAAGTCTTTAAATGAAAAATCACCTGGAGTAGAGGGAGTTTCCAAGTCGACTTCTTCAGTAGTGACTTCTTTCATTCATTAATCTTACTTTTCAACTGAAGACTGCTGGAGAAAGATGAAGTTATTCAGTATTGCCAGCAAGCTTGTGAATAATAGTTAATACGAATAGGCAAAAAATAAATGATGAGTTTGATTTTTATTGTTCAGGTCTTATTTACTGTACAGTTGCCAGTCAAGGGTTAAAAATTAGGTACTGTTAAGACTTAGCAATATTTTTCTACGCTAGTTTTATTATTTTAAAATTATTGTTCAGAGATCTGAAAATACAAGGTAGAGTCAGGGATCATGGGATTCTTAGAAAGAGTAGCTTTTTAATCCAAGAATTACACATTAGAAAGAGCTTCTCTGTCTTCATATGTGGCAGATTTAAATTTTTCTCATTTACTCTTGCTTTCTAACCCTTTGAGAAACAATGAAAATGTAATTCAGAGCTGGGAAACTGAAGGTCGTTTTATTGTTGATATTGCCATGATTTTAAAAGAAGGGGAGATTCATTTCTACCTAGGTGGTACTTAAGAAGTAATCAAGGAATTGATAATCCATGGCTACTTTGAGTATTTAGAACCTTAGGACTCATGATTCTATCTCAAGCTAGTAGTAGGGTTTAGCAGTATTTCTGCATTCCACTATTAACATAGACCTGGAAATAAATTGAGGAACCAAAGACGTTTACAGGAAGGTGTATCTGTGAGGGCATTTGGTAAAATACCATCAGTGTTAATAACTCCAGGGAAGTGGCAGTAGCACCAGAATTTTATTTTTTCCTGATGATCCATCTACCTTCAAATAAATGTTAAGTCCTATTAAAAGAAAAAAGATGAGGTGGGC
>PVJI01018144.1:0-34019 GCA_004026765.1 Micronycteris hirsuta
TTCTTCCTCTTCTCCTTCTGGCACCCCTATGATTTGGATGTTGGAAAGTTTAAAGTTGTCCCAGAAGTCCCTAAGCCTCTCTTCATTTCTTTGAATTCTTGTTTCTTCATTCTGTTCTGGTTGAACGTTTCTTTCTTCCTTCTGCTCCAAACTGTTGATTTAAGTCCCGGTTTCCCTCCCTTCACTGTTGGTTCCCTGTATATTTTTCTTTATTCCATTTTGCATAGCCTTCACTTTTTCCTCTATTTTGTGTCCATACTCAGTCATTTCTGTGAGCATCCTGATTACCAATGTTTTGAACTCTGCATCTGATAGGTTGGCTATCTCCCCGTTGCTTAGTTCTTTTTCTGGTTTTGATTTGTTCTTTCATTTGAGCCATATTTGTCTCCGTGCACCTGCTACGTTGTAAGAGGTTGAACCTTAGGTATTCTCCAAGGCGGTGCAACCCAGGTCACTGCGTTGTGGTGCTCTATGTGGGAGAGGAATCAGAGATGGAACAATGCCACTTGCTCAGCTCTTGCCCTGTTTCAGTTACTTCTCCTACTACCCACAAGTGAATTGGGCCCTTCTGGTGTTGATTCCAGGGTGGGTGGGTTTGTGTATAGTCTAGGATTCCATTGGCCCCTCCAACAAACTCTTCTGAGATTGAGAGCTTCTCCCTCTGCTGCAACTCCCACAGGTTTTTAGAGCCCATGGTTTTGAGGCTTCAGTTTACTGTGGTGGAACCTTGGATTGCACCGTCTACCTCACTCCTCAGTTGCTCCTCGGGGTTTATCTGCATGTGAATGTAGGACTACCTGGTCCACCAGCCACCACCTTGCCATGTGTCCTCTCCACCACAGCTGTCTATATCTGCCCCTCCTACCAGTCTGGATGAATGTTTCTTCTATAACTCCTTGGTTGTCAGGACTTCCATACAGTTTGATTTTTCTGGCAGTTCTGGGGATTTTTTTTGTTTTTAAATTGGTTGTTATCCTTCTTTTGGTTTGTGTGAGGAAGGGAAGCATATCTACCTATGTCTCCACCTTTGCTGGAAGCAGTGATTATTTTTTAAAAATCTTTATTAGTTATAGATACATCCTGAATTAATATTTACAGGTGAAATGATGAGTGGATTTCCTTTAAAATATTCAACTTCAGCCCTGGTTGGTGGGTCACTGGATTGAGTGCCTGTCTGTGAACCAAAGGTTTGCTAGTTTGATTCCCAGTTAGGGCACATGCCTGGGTTGTGGTCCAGGCCCCAGTAGGGAGTGTCTCTCCCTCTCTTTCCCTCTCTCTAAAAATAAATAAATAAAAACTTTAAAAAATATTCAACTTCAATTAACAACAACAAAAACTTGTACGTGTGGATTGTTTGAAAGTGAATATTGGATTCGTGGTAGTTTGTTACAATATACTCTATTGAGGTGACTTTCAACCTTTTTCATCTCATGGTAACATGAACTAATTACTAAAATTCTGTGGCTCAACAAAAATATATTTTTTGCCAGTTTGACAAAAAAATAGGTATAATTTTGATTCATTCACACCAAAAGGCTATTGTTGTGTTGGCTGTTGGTGGTTTTTTATTTGCCAATCTAAGGGAAAACAGGTCAGTGTCCATAACTAAAGAGTCAGACACTACATATTTAAAAAATTCTTGTGGCACACTGGTTGAAAATCACTGCTCTATTGTATTTATGTTTAAATCTACCATAAGAAAAATTTTAAAAAGAAAGTTTACATGAATGGGGATAGTGAGGCTTTAGGTAAATTTCTGAAACTTTCCCACATATGGGTGGCAAATAAAACTATGACAAATGTCCAAAGCACGCCAATAAAAAGGGAGAGAGAGAAGAGATATGTAGAACAGGAAACAGGAAACTGCTGGTAATGCTGGTAAAATCTGCTTATGTAATAAGACATACTCTGAATTAAGTCATAATTAAGACTAAAAAACAACAATAGTGCTCATTCATATTACGACATAAAAGGAAGCAACAAGCAAGGTCCATAAATGGTAAGTACTGAAGGAGTATGTACGATTTCTATAGCACATAGCAGACAAATAGTTCATAGATATTGTCAGTATTTCATTTTAGCAAGGCTTTCTACTTCTCACTGAGAAATTTCCTCAAGCTAAAGCACAGGACTAACACTGACTAATTCTCAGGCTTACTACTCACTAATCATGTAACTGGCAAGCTATAGTATTCTACTTCTTTGAACCTCATCTATAAAATGGGGATAAATGTACCTGCCTGTAAAGATATTACAGAAAACAGAAACAAATCACTCATACAGTAAGTGGTACAAAGTACACAATTTAGTAAGTTGCAGTTAGCATCATTATTGGGCTTAACAGGAAAGAACATTCATTAGAGTCAATATTTGAATGGGAAGGCTTAGACAAAAGCAGTAAGACATAAAAAAAGAAATGAGGTATAAGAATTAGAAATACATACTGTCCTAAATTCAGCGATGTGACTGTAGAATCCAAAAAAAAATCTAAGGACTAACCATTTGGCATTAAAAAAAGCTCAGCTGAATTAATATCAATGTACTAAAATTAACATTGCATTTATATTCAAAGAACAATAGGAAAGAGAGAACCCATACACATAACAACCATTACTACTTAGGGATAAATCTAATAAAAGAAAAACAGCTTTACGAAAAACTTATAAAACACTACTGAAGAAATTAAAAACCCAAACAAATGGAGATATAGAACATACCTCTAACTGAGAAGATTCAATACGGCAAAGAAGCCAGTTCTTTCTATGTTAACATATAATTCAGTACAATTCCAACAAAACTACCAATGGAGTTAGAATTAACTGAACAAGTTAGAGAGGACTGCCCTACTAGGTGTAAGCTTCTAATATAATTAAGACTTGTGGAAACTGAGCAGAGCAATGGAAAAAAATAGAGATCCTAAAACAGACCCACATATACCCAAAAACTCGATTATATTAGAGAAGGCATAATTAATATCCAACAACAAGTGTTTGGGGGCAATTAGTTATCCACATGGAAAAAAAGTCAGATCCTACTCATGCCACACACAAATTCCAGGTGGATTAAAAACCTATATATAAAAAGAAAAATCCTTAAAACTTTCAGAAGCAAACATATGAGAAGGTGCCCCCCAAAACTGGAATTTATTTATAAAAATTGTGTATTTATTCTTGCATGTTTAAACTTCAGTCACCTTCAAAGTGCTCTCTGTTTGATGCAATACACCTATCAAGACATTTTTCCCACTGCTCAAAACAGGTTTTGAACTCATCAATTTTGATGCCTTTTAGTACTTTTGTTGGTTTTTTTTTGTTGTTGCAGTCTCGTCAATAAATGGTGTTGGGAAAATTGTACAGGTACATGCAAAAAAATGAAACTAGACCACCAACTTACACTATACATAAGAATAAACTCAAGATGGAGAAAAAGACTTTAACTGTAAGTCACAAAACCATAAAAATCCTAGAAGAAAACATAAGCACCATATCTCAGACATCTCTCGTACCAATATTTTTTTGCCAATACATCTCCTAGGGCAAGGGAAACAAAAGAAAAAGAAACAAATAGGACTACATCAAACTAAAAAGCTTCTGCACAGCAAAAGAAATGATCAACAAAATGAAAAGGAACCCACTGTATGGGAGAACGAATGTATTTGTCAGTGATACATCTGATAAAGGGTTAATTTCTAACATATAGAGAACTTACAATTCAACAAACAACCCAATTAAAAAATAGGAAAGGGACCTGAACAGACACATCTCCAAAGAGTACATAGAGATGGCCAAGAGACATATGAAAAAATGCTCATCCTCACTATTGATCAGAGAGATTCAAATTAAAACTACACTGAGGTATCACTTCACACCTGCCAGAATGGCTACTATCAATAAATCAAAAACAAGTGCTGGTGAAGATGTGGAGAAAAGTGCACACTGTTAGTGGGAATACAGACTGGTACAGCCACTGTGGAAAACAGTATGGAGCTCCCTCAAAAGAATTAAAAATGGAACTGCCTTTTGACCCAGCAGTTCCACTTCTGGGAATATATTCCTAACACTCCCGAAACAATTGGAAAGAATATATGCAACCCAAGAACTTCCAGCCAAGATGGAGGCACAGGTAAACAAACATGCTTCGCCTCTGCATACAACTACAGCAAAACCCACAACTACATCACAAAATAAATTTCTCCCAGATTCGTCAGGAAATCAAGGAGCATGGAAGTATGACAACCAAGTATTGAAAGAAGTATGACAATCCAGATGGGTAGGAGGGGCAGAGATGCAAAGGCATGGAGAAGTAGTTTCACATTCATGTGTGGTAGATAAAAATTGGGAGGGATACCACGGGAGTGAACAATCCCAGCCCCAGACTAGACCACATAGACCACAGTTTCAGTGCCGGGAAGGTAAGTGCCAATAACTTATGGCTGCAAAAACCAGTGGGGGTTGGGGTGGTGGAAGAAACTGAGAATTCTCAAGAGATTTCTCTTAAAGGGCCCACAATGGACTCATGTAGACCCACCCCCTCTGGGATTCAGCACCAGGGCAACAATTCGAAGGGCACAAGTGGCATACCAGGAGAAGGGGAGAAAAGTGAAGTGACTGGTAAGGGGGTGAGTGCCGGGTAGACAGCCTCCTGTCAGGCAATCTCCAGAGGCCAGGCAGCAGCATTGTCCTCTCTCTGAGCCCTCACCCACACAGAACCACAAAGTGGCGAAACAGGCTGTCCCACCGAGGCAACTAAGACTCCACCCCACACAATTTACAGGTGCCCTTTCTACAATAGGCCATGCTACTAACACAGGGAGTCAAAGCAGCTCTATCATATACAGAAACAAACGCAGGGAGGGCTCTAAATTGGGGAGACAAAGAAATATGGCCCAAATGAAAGAACAGAACAAAACTCTAGGAAAAGAACTAAATGAAATGGAGATAAGCAACCTATCAGATGCAGAGTTCAAAACACTGGTTATCATGATGCTCAAAGAAATCACTGGATGCTGGAACAGCATAAAAACGACCTAGGCAGAAATGAAGGCTGCATTAAGGGAAATAAAGAAAAATCCACAGGGAATCCACAGGGAACCAACAGTGGAGGGGATGAAGCTGAGATTGAAATCAATGACTTGTAACATAAGGAAGAAAAAAGCATTCAATCAGAACAACAAGAAGAAAAAAGAATTCACATCATAATTAAAATGCCAAAGGTTAAAGAAAGAACCTTAAAAGCAGTAAAAGTAGACAATTACCTACAAAGTAGTTCCCATAAGACTGTCAGCTGATTTCTCAACAGAAACTTTGCAGGCTAGAAGGGACTGGAAACAAATATGCAAAGTGATAAAAACGACCTACAACATAGATTACTCTATCCAGCAAAGCTATCGTTTAGAACTGAGGGCAGATAAAGTGTTCCTCAGACAAGGTAAAACTAAAGAAGTTCATCATCACCAAGTCTCTATTATATGAAATGTTGAAGGTAACAATTATATTAGAAAAAGATGATCAAAACTATGAACATTAAAATGGCAACAAACGCACAACTATCAACAACTGAATCTAAAAAAGAAATTAAGCAGCCCTGGCTGGTGTGGCATAGTGGATTGAGCGCAGGCCTGTGAACCAAATGGTTGCCATTTCGACTTCCAGTCAGGGCACATGCCTAGGTTGCGGGCCAGGTTCCCAGTAGGGGGCGTGTGAGAGGCAACCACACATTGATGTTTCTCTCCCTTTCTTTCTCCCACCCTTCCCCTCTGTCTAAAAATAAATAAACAAAATCTTTAAAGAAATTAAGCAAACAAGCAGAACAGGGACAGAATCATAGATATGAAGATCATTTGGGGGGATTATCAGCTGGGAAAGAGAAGGGGTAGAACAGGGGAAAGGGGGAAGGAATTAAGAAGTACAAGTTGGTAGGCAAAAAATAGACAGGGGGATATTAAGAACAGTATAGAAAATGGAGTACCCAAAGAAATTATATGTATTACCCTGGAGAGAATGGGGGTACCAGGTGGAGGGGGACAAACGGGGGGAAAATTGGAACAACCGTAATTAGCATAATCAATAACATATATTAAAAAAAAGAAAGAATACATGCAAGTCTATATTTATAACAGCATTATTTACAATAGCCAAGGTCTAGAAACAGCCCAAGTGCCCATCAGTAGATGAGTGGACAAAAAAGCTGTGGTACATTTACACAACAGAATACTATGCAGTGGTGAAAAAGAAAACTCTTACCCTTTATGACAGCATGGATGGACCTGGAGAATATTATGCTAAGTGAAATAAGCCAGTCAAAGGCAAATACCATATGATCGCACTCATATGTGGAATCTAATGAATGTGGAGATTGTGGAATCTCAGCAAAATAAACTAATGAATAAAACAGAACCAGAGGCATGGATATATAGAGCAAACTGACAGATATCAGAAGGCAGGGATGTGGGAGGGAGGGTCTAGATAAAGAAGGTGATGAGACTAGCCAAAGAACATAAATGCATAGCCCATAGACACAGACAACAGTGTAGTGAAGGCAGGGCGGGGATGGATGCTGGGTAGAGGTAGGCAAAGAAGGAGAAAATGGGGGACATCTATAACAGTGTCATCAATAAAAAAAGTTGGTAAAGACTCAAAAGTAGAAAACCAAAAGGTCAATAATAAAAGTAAAGAGGTTAATTTTCTACTGGTAATTAAGTAAATCCAAATTAAGATGAGGAAATACCATGTTATACCTAACAAATTGTCAAAAACTTTTAAAAAATTAATAGCTTTTATAATATCACATATTGGTATATCAATACCAGCTCACTTCTACTGCTTGGAAGTACCCCATTGTATAATAAACCACATTTTATCTACTAACCTGTTGAATAATATCTAGGTTGCTTACAACTTTTAACCTGTACAAAGAAAGCCTGATGTAAACATTTACAAGTTTTTTTAAAAAAAGATTTATTTATTTTTACAGAGAGGGAAAGGGAAGGAGAGAGGGAGAGAAACATCAATGTGTGGTTGCCTCTTGCATGTCCCCAACCAGGGACCTTGCCCACAACCCAGGCATGTGCCCTGACTGGGAATAGAACCAGTGACGCTTTGGTTTGCAGGCCAGCACTCAATCCACTGATTCGCACCAGCCAGGGCACATGTACAAGTTTCGATGTGAACATGTGTATTCATTTCAGTGGCGGGATGAATATGTCATTATGATAGATGTATATTTAATTTTTTAAAAAGCCAAAGTGTTTCAAAGTAGTTGTACCATCTTACATTCCTAACAGTAACATATGTATGTGTTTCAGGTGCTCCATATCCTCACCAACATTTTTTGGGTCACATTCTTTAAGATGAGCCATGCTAACGAGCCAGTATCTTGTAGTTTTAATTTGCATTTCCCTGTGATTAATACTAAACACCTTTACATGTTTGCAAACCCCCATATCTTCTTTAGCAAACTATTCTGTCCATTTTAAAATGAGGCTTTCTTCTTTGTGGAATTGTGAGTTATTCATATATACTCCATATAAACAGTTTGTTAAGCTTGTATTTTCTGTTAGTCTACAGATTGACTGTCTTTTCGTTTTCTCTACCATGTTTGTAAAACAATTATATTTTGATGAAATCAAAACATTCAATATTTTTCTTTTATACTTTGTGCTTTTGTGTCCAGCTAGAAATCTTTCCCTAATCTATAATCATAATGATTTTCTCAGATGTTTTCTTCTATAATTTAATCATTTTAGCTCCTTAAATATAAGTCTATGATCTATTTTAAGTTAATTTGTTGATGGTGTCAGGTTGGAGGTTTTTGTTGTTTGTTTTGAAGGACAGAAATTGCCACCCAAAATTTCACTTTGGGAAAGTTTTATTTTGAGCAGAAGGAAACTGAAAAACAGAGAAACTGCCCTGCCTCCATTTGCCTGAAAGGATGTAAGTTAATCACAGAGACAACCCTTATTAGCCTGGAGATGGTATCAGAGGATACTCCATAACAAACTCTACTAACTAGCCTTTATCTATGATTAGTTTCACATATATTTGGCCTCACAATAGGTCTCCCCTAGAGACTCCAGGTCATTTTCCTTTTCACTTCTCTAAAAATTTACTGTTCCTTTGTTAAGATGTTAGCTATATAAACCTAAGTTCTAACCAAACTTTTGAGTTACTCATCCATGAGTTTCTCCCATGTGTGAGGTCTGTCTGGAAAAAGCCCAACCATCGTTAATACAATGAGGACAGTTTGCAGGATATCAATGTAACCTGGTAGCCAAGGAGAGTGGACTGGAATGTGCATGTGTGAACAACGACAACTTCACTGTACCAGTCAGTGGAGGCGGTAGACACCACTGAGTGCACATGTGTACTGTGGGGCCATCACATTCAAAATGACTAAGCAAGTAGAGCAATGAATCTGCTTCAAATTTTGCATTAAGCTTGAATATTCATCCTTGGAAACTATTCGGGTGACTCAGGAAGCCTCACCTATGGGCAACTAGTGATTGGCAGCTTCATCACGACAATGTGTCTGCTCATGCATGCATCTCATTCAGAGTTTTTGGTGAAACATCAAGTCGCCCAAGTGACTCAGCTGTCCTACAGCCTGGATTTGGCACCCTGTGACTTCTGGCTTTTCCCAAAACTAAAATCACCTTTGAAAGGGAAGAGATTTCAGACCATCAATGAAATTAAGGAAAATATGTCAGGGCAGCTGATGGCGACTGGGAGAACTGTGTGAGGTCCCAAGGTGTCTACTTTGAAGAGGACTGAGGCATCACTGTCCTATATAAAATGCTTCTTGTATCTTATTCAATAAGTATCTCTATTTTTCATATTACATGACTGGATACCTTCTAGACAGACCTCATATATATGCAATATACATTAATAAACTTTTTTTCCCCTTGCTAGTCTGTCTTTTACTACAGAGACTCAGGTGAGAACCTGGAAGAATAGAAGGAAAAAAGATTTTTCTTTCTTTATAATGATTATCTAACTGTTTAAGTGCCACTTATTAAAAAGGTATCCTTTCTCCACTGAAAGGCCTGGGAAACGGTCAAAAATCAAGAGACAACACCTTATGGATCTATTTCTGGACTTCTATTGATCTATGTTTATTTGCATACCATGTTAATTACCAAATATTTGTAAGTCTTGAAATCAGGTAGTGTAAGCTCTCCAATTTTGATCTTCATTTTCAAATTTATCTATTCTGGATCTTTTGTGTTTGCAGATAAATTTTAGAGTCAGTGTGTCAACTAACTGGAATTATGTTGAATCTATAGATCTGTGAGGAACTGAAGTCTTTAACAATATGAATCTTCTCATCCATAAGCAATATTTTGTAGTTTTCAGTATACAGCTACTGCATGTGTCTTGTCAAATTTAACCCTAAGAATTTCATAATTTTATGCTATTTGTAAATGATTTATTTCATCAATTTCAATTTGAGATTGTTCTTCTTGGTATATAGGCAAGCAATTAACTTTTTAAAAAATTTTATTTATTTCTAGAGAGAGGGGAGAGAGGAAGAGATGGAGACAAACATTGATATGTAACAGAAACATTAACTGGTTGCCTCCTGGATGCCCCCAACTGGGGTCCTGGCCCACAACCCAGGCATGTGCACTGACCAGGAATCAAACCAGCAACCTTTCAGTTTGCAGGCCAACGCTCAACCTACTGAGCCACACAGCCAGGGGAATAAACAATTTACCTTCATATACTGACTGTATCCTACAACCTTCCTACACTTAGTTAATCTAGTTTTATAAATTTCTTGTGGTTTCTTATACATATGATGCTATCCTCTGCAGCAGAAAAAGTTTTATTTTTTCATTTTCAAGCTTATACCTTTTATTAGTCCCCCCCCCAGTTTATTGCACTGTTGAGAATCTTCAGCACTATGATAAAAAGTAATGGTAGAGTAATCATTCTTGCCTTTGTCTCAGAGGCAAAGAAATGAGTACTTCATCATTAAGTACAATATTAGCTATAGGTTTGTCAAAGATACCTCCATCAGACTGAGGAAGTTCTTTTCTACTTTGTTGAGTTTTAAACACAAACAAAAGTTGAATTTCCTCAAACTCTTTCTCTGCCTCTTTTGAGATAATTGTTATTTTCTTTTTTAGTCTATTAATAGAGTGAATTACATTGTTCGAATGTTACATTAACCTTGAATGCTGGGATAAACTACTTGGTCATGATGTATTGACCTTTTTATATATTGCTGGCTTCAATTTATTAAAATTTTATTAAGGATTTTTGCATCTAAATTCATAATGGGTATTGGTCTGTAGTTTTCTCGTATCTTTGGTTTTGGTATCAGAGTAAGTTGGACACATAAAATGAGTTAGAAAGTGTTTCCTCCTCTTCCAAGTTCTTCAAAAACTTATATAAAAACAGCCCTGACTGGTGTAGCTCAGTGGATTGAGCACGGGCTGCAAACCAAAGGGTCACCGGTTCAATTCCCAGTCAGGGCACATGCCTGGGTTGCAGGCCAAGTCTCCAATGAGGGCCACATGAGAGGCAAGATGTTTCTCTCTTTCTCCCTCCCTTCCCCTCTCTCTAAAAATAAATAAATAAAATCTTTTAAAAAACATATAAAAACAGTATATAAATTCCTTATATTGTTGGTGGAATCAGCAGTGAAGAAGCCAAATGGGCCTGGAGTTTCCCTTGTGATAAAGTTGTAAACTACAGTTCAATTTCTCTGATATATGCCTACTCAGGTTATCTATTCCTTTTTTATTGAGCCTTAGCAGTTTGCGTCTTTTGAGAAACTTGTCCATTTAATGTAAACTGTCAAATTTACTGGGGTAGAATGGTTTGAGGTATTCAATGTTATCTTCATAATGGCTATAGAATCATCAGTAATGTCCCATTTCTCATTCTTGATATTAGTAATGTGTTCTTCCTTTTCTAAGTCTGGCTAAGTTTATCGGTTTTGTTCATCATTTTAAAGAACCAGCTTTTGGTTTTCATTGATAATCTCTACTGCTTCTCTATTTTTATTTCAATGATTTTTGCTCTAATATTTACAATTTCCTTTCCTCTGCTTACATGATGTTAAGGTTGCTTTTTTTTCTCTTCCCTAATTTCTTAAGGTGGATTTGCTTAGGTCAATGAATTTAGATCTGTCTACTTTTTAATATAACATTTGATGTTATAAATTTCCCTACAAGTACTGCATTCACTGCATCCCACAAATATTGCTATGTCATATTCTCATTTCATTCTTCTAAAAATAATTTCTAATGTCCCTTATTCTTGTTTGACCCATGTCTAATTCAGAGCATTTAATTTTCAACTATTTGGGAATTTTTTTTGGCGGGTACCAAGTTACTGTATTTGAAGGAATGGCACAAATGGAAGATGTAAGTGGATGATTTGGTATAAGTTATAGAAAAGGTAAAGGTAACTCCAACATGCACGTACTGCTTTGGTGGCCAGGTGGCTGTTGCAAGCAGTCTAAGGCTTAGCTCTCTTCACTGTCTCCCAGAGTGTGTCTGTCAAAGAGATACTCTGCCATGCCAGTTTCAGGGGGGTCCAATCTGCACAAGTTGGTCACCCAATTCTTTGATAGATTTCACCTGCTCATCCCGGTAGTAAGTCACAATGAAGCCACATAGATGAGGGTCATTTTTCAGCAGCCAGTTTTATGCAAGTTCAGTAGTGTCTGAATCACACTTTTTCCCAAATGTAATGCATACTTCATTGCATTCATCCCATTCTCCCAGTCATCATAGCTTGGTTTCTTGATATCCTGAAGGAAGATTCAGCCACTTCATTGGTTCTACAAAGTCATCGGTTTCTCAGCATGTTCCCTCTCCTCAAGAGATTGGTGAAGAAACTATTTGGCCAAGTTCTTCAAAGCCAAATCATCGTGGTTAAAGCAGTAAGACATGGACAGGTAGATGTAGAAAGTGTAGAGCTCCAGGTTGATCTGGCAGTTGATGGCAGCCTCTGAGTCCGGGTGGTAGTTCTGGTGCACCTGCAAGGTGGATGTGGACGTCATAATGGGTGGCTAAGGAGAGGCAGCTTCGCTGCGCTGGAGCAGTGGCGGGAGCCATGGGGCCATCTGAGGGTGCTGGGAGGAGGTGGCAGAGGGACGGATGTAAGCAGCTGGCTGGGATGGGGGTTGAGTGCAGGTTCAGTTCAAGCACTGTTGAAGAAACCATGGCGACTCTCAAGACTCAGGAATCTTCCAGACATTTTTCTGTTACTGATTCCTAAATTAATCTCTTTATGATAAAAGAACATACTTTGGATATTTAAATCCTAAACTTATTGAAATTTTTATGGCCCAGAATATGGTCTGTCTTGATAAATATTCTATTAACATTAGAAAAAAATATATATCATACTGTTGTTGGGAGGAGTAAGTCTGTAAATGTCAAATAGTTCAAGTTATTTACTGATTTTTTTGGTCAAATTTCTATATCAATCATTGAGAATGGTGTTAAAAATCTCCAACTGGTGGGTTTTTTTCCTCCTTTCTGTTTTATTATGCTTCATGTATTTTGAAGTTGTTATTAAATGCATACTTATGATAGTCCTCTTGAAGAACTGACCCTCTTTCCATCATGAAACATCTATATTCATGGATAATATTCCTTGCTGTAAAACTTTTGTCTAATATTAATATAACTCCCGCTTTCATCTGATTAGTATTTGCATAGTGTGTCTTCTTCCATCCTTACATTTTCAGTCTGTGTCTTTAAATATGTTTAAACTGGGTTTCTTATAGATAGCACTTACCTAGGTATTACTTTTAAATGCAATCTGATAATTTCCACCTACTAACTGTACTGTTTAGATTATTTGCACTTAATGTGATTACTGATATAGTTAGATTTAAACCAACCATCTTCCTATTTTCTATTTGTCCAATCAGCTCATCTCTTTTCTGGATGTCTTTTATTTTTTTTTAATTTATTTTATTGATTATGCTATTATAGTTGTCCCATTTTCCCCCTCTACTCCCCCCTGCCCTGCACCCCCCTTTCCCCGCCCTTTAGTTTTTGTCCATGGGTCATACATCAGTTCCCTGGCTTCCACATTTCCCATACTATTCTCAACCTCCCCCTGTCCGTTTTCTACCTACTGTTTATGCTACCTATTCTCTGTACTTTCTCCTCCTCTGTCCCCCCTCCCATCCCCCTGTTGATATTCCTCCATGACTTATATAAATCCCTTTAACATTTCATCTAATAAAGACTGAGTGATGATGAACTCCTTGAACTTGACCTTATCTGAGAAGCACTTTATCTGCCCTTCCATTCTAAATGATAGCTTTCCTGGATAGAGTAATCTTGGATGTAGGTCCTTGCCTTTCATGACTTGGTATACTTCTTTCCAGCCCCTTCTTGCCTGAAAGGTCTCTTTTGAGAATTCAGCTGACGGTCTTATGGGAACTCCTTTGTAGGTGATTGTCTCCTTTTCTCTCGCTGCTTCTAGAATTCTCTCCTTATTTTTAATCTTGGGTAATGTCATTATGATGTGTCTTGGTGTGTTCCTCTTTGGGTCCAACTTCTTTGGGACTCTCTGAGCTTGCTGGACTTCCTGGAAGTCTATTTCCTTCACCAGCTTGGGGAAGTTCTCCTCCATTATTTGTTCAAATAAGTTTTCAAGCCCTTGGTCTTCCTCTTCTCCTTCTGGCACCCCTATGACCCAGATGTTGGGACGTTTAAAGATGTCCTGGAAGTTCCTAAGCCTCTCCTCATTTTTTTAAATTCTTGTTTCTTCATTCCTTTCTGGTTGAATGTTCTTCTCTTCCTTCTGGTCCACACCGTTGATTTGAGTCCCAGTTTCCTTCCCATCACTATTGGTTCCCCGTACATTTCCCCTCATTTCTCTTAGCGTATTCTTCATATCTTCATCTAATTTGTGACCAAATTCAACCAGTCCTGTGAGCGTCTTGATTACCAGTGTTTTGAACTGTGCATCTGATAGGTTGGCTATCTCTCCATCGCTTAGTTGTAGTTTTTCTAGAGTTTTGATCTGCTCTTTCATTTGGGCCATTTTTTTTCCCTCAGAGCACCTGTTACTTTAAGGATCGGAGCCTCAGGTGTTCACCAGGGTGGGGCAACCCACATGGTTGTGTTGTGATGCTGCCTGTGGGGGTGGGGCCTGAGACAGAACAATGGCGCTTGATCCACTCTCCAAGGGCTCCAGCTCCGAGTCACCTCGAGTGACACCCACAAGCAAATTGGGCCCCTCCGCACCAGTTCCCGGGTGGGTGGGCCTGTGCAGATCTAAGTCCCTGTGGTTCTCTTCAATGAACTCTGCCATCATGCTGGGAGTTCCTCCGGCCGCTGCCTCACCCCACAGGTGTTTTCAATCAGTGGTTTGAGGCTTTATTTCCCCGAGTTGGTGGGCTGTGCGGTCTGCTCCACTCCCCAGCTTTTCCTTCCCGTCTATCTGCGCGCATATGAGGGACTGCCTGGTCTACCAGTCTCGGCCTGGTGGGTCCAGGTCAGCTGGCCACGGGCCTCTCCAGGCAGCTGCAGCGTTGCCCCCACCACTCCACAAACCACCAGCTTGCCTTTTGCTCTCTGCCCGGCTCCGCCCTGCTTACTGGTCTGGATGAAGGTGTTTTCTTTAACTCCTTGGTTGTGGGACTTCCAAATAGTTGGATTTTCTGTCAGATCTGGTTGTTTTTTGTTTTTTAAATTGATGTTTTCCCTCTTTTGGTTGTGGGAGGAAGCATAGTGTGTCTACCTACACCTCCATCTTGGTTAGAAGTCCTCTTTTCTGGATGTCTTTTAGATTAAGCATTTTTATAATTCACTTTTATCTCCTTTTGTGGTTTCTTTAGGATTTAGGGTATATGTCTTTAACTTATCTCAATCAACCTTCGAGTAATGTACCACTGCTTATGTAAGAACCTTAAAACAGTACACTTCTATTTTACTTCTCCTAACATTCTGGGCAATGGTCACATGTTTCATTTCTGCACAAGTTATAAATCACACAATACAAGTTTTACTGCTTTTGTTATAGTCAATTATCTTTTAAGTAGCTTTTTAAAAACCTGCTATTTTCTATATAGATGTATGCTTTTCCTCATTCTTTTATGTAGATCTAAGTTTCCACCTGGTATAATTTTATCCTGCCTTTAACATATCTTGTACTGGTAGTTTGATGGTGATTAATTCTATCAGCTCTTGTGACACAGGGAAACAAGGTCATGAAAAATGGGGGACTTGGTTTAACACTACCATTTCCTCCACTTTCAGTCTCTGCACATTTTATGTTACATTGGGGCAGAATTACCACCTCTGTGGTCCAAAGGAGTCACTATGAGGGCCTAAGGAAGTTACTAGCCATTTTCAGAGGAAAACAAATGGTGGTTACTAGTTATGATGACTATGTACTTTGTATCTGGATTTGCCACATCTTTCTTTATAGTAAGACACCAACTGCTTAATAAGTAAGTATGTTTTAGTTAATCCATGAAACAGATAGAAAGAGGAGCATTTTATCAGGTATACTCATTACAAAATGGGTCAAACTGTGAGTTCAACATATTAGATGTTTGCCAATAACCTTATAGCATGAATCCTTAATGCCTCCCCACTGAAATACAAAATGAAAAAATATTCTACCAGCTCATATATTTTTATATTTAAACATTTTTCTTTTTCTTTTTTAATCCTCTCCTGAGGATATGTTTATTGATTTGAGAGAGAGAGAGTAAAGAAGAGAGACAGAGAGAGAAAAACATCAACTGGTTCCCTCCCACACATGTGCTGACTGGGGATCACACCCACAGTCCAGGTACCTGCCCTGACCAGGGATTGAACTCTCAACCTTTTGGTGTATGGGATGATGCTCCAATCAACTGAGTCACTTGGCCAGGGGTTTATTTTTCAATTACAGTTGATGTACAACATTATATTAGTTTCAGGTGTAAAACTCAATGACTAGACATTTATATAACTTACCAAATGATTACCCCAATAAATCTAGTACCTATCTGACACCATACAAATTTATTATAATCTTACTGACTATATTCTCTGGCTGTACTTTATATCTCCGTGACTATGCTGTAACTCCCAACTTGTACTTAATCCCTTCACCTTTTTCACCCATTCTCCCAACCCCCCTCTGATCTGCCAATTGCTAAAAAGTTCTCTATTATCTCTAAGTCTGTTTCTTTTCTGTTGTTTCATATTTTTGTGTTTTAGATTCCAAACATGAGTAAAATCACCTGACATTATCTTTCTCAGTATGACTTATTTCACTCAGCACAGCACTCTCTTAAGTCTATCCATGTTGTTGCAGATGGCAAGATTTCACTTTTTTTATGGCTATATTACATAGTCATGTTACATTGCATGTATGCACCACTTCTTTCTTCATTCATCTATCGATGAACACTGCCCATCAATATGCAGTAGTGGAAAGGCTGAGTCCTTTTTAGTCTTTTGTTACAGCCTTTGTTTTAAAGTCTATCCAGAGACTTCCAGTCAAGATGGGGACATAGGTAAACACGGTTCACCTCTTCACACAACCACATCAAAATTACAACTACAGTATAGAACAACCATCATTCAGAACCATCAGAGACTGAGTTAAATGGAAGTCTGACAACTACAAAATTAAAGAAACCACATCCATACAGACTGGTAGGAAGGGTGGAAATGCAGAACCGGCTGATCACACATCCACATGTGGTATATAAAATTTGGGAAGGATAACTCATGAGCAAGAAGTCCCAGCCCCACAGCAGGCCCCCAGCCTATGGTTCCAGTGTCACAAAGATAAGTACCCATCCCTTCTAGAAGAAAAACCAGCAGGGATTAAGGCAGTGGAAGAAACTTCTAGAGTCCCAAGCAGTTTGTCTTAAAGAACCCCTACACAAACTTACTCAAATTCACTCCCTCTGAGCTCTAGCACCCAGGTAGCAGCTTGAAAGGCACTAGTAACATACAGGAAGAAACTGAAGTGTCTGGCATCAAGGCAAGAGCTGGGGGACAGCTTTCTCCCAGGCAGAAACAAGAGCAGAGGCCACTGTCCCTTTTCTGAATGCACTCCCTACAGAGCCACGGAGCCAGCAGGTGGGTACCATTATCTGAGACTACATCAACCTGGCTAACACTGTTTGCTTTGCCCCGGAGACCGCTGAGACTCTGTCCCACCCAACTTATGGGCCCACTCAAGCTGCTTTTCCAAATGAATGGCTGGTTTGGCTCATGCTATACAACTTCCGAAATCCTCTCAAACATGCAACAGCTGGCCTCAGTGAGTCCCCAACCCCTGTATCTCTTGCTAAGTGGCCCCAGGTCCAGCACTAGCAGCAGCCAGCCAAAATTTACAGCTTGGCTTCATCTGGAAATCTCCAAGCCCAGCACAAGTAGCAGCCATCTCAGATTGCTTTATACGTCAGGCAAGGTGCCCCAGGCAAAACACAGATGAGGACCTTGGCCCGCACCACCCGGGAAAACCTAAAGCCTGTGCACCCAGTGCACAGCTATAGACTGTGTTGGAGCATGACCACCTTGCTCCCACACAGCTGAACCTCCACAGAGGGTGGAGATTAGTGGTCAGTGGTCTGAGACGGTCCTTGCAGATGACTGGCAAGGTAAATCCCCCCAACTGACCTGCCAAAAGCAGATAAGGTTCAACTACAAGAGGAGTGTGTACTCAGCACACATGAAGGGCATACCTTGAGTACCCAGTCTAGGTGATAGAGCAGGCTGTGCCACTGGGCCCTACAGGACACCTACTATATTATATTAGGCCAGGTTACGAAGACAGGGAGTCATGGTAGCTCTATCTAATAAAAAAATAAAATACAGGGAGGCTGCCACAGTGAGGAGACAAAGAAACATGGCCCAAATTAAATAGATCAAAACTCCAAAAAAAGAACTAAACAAAATGGAGATAAGCAATCTAACAGTTGTAGAGTTCAAGACACTGGTTATAAGGATGCTCAAGGAACTTAGTGAGTGAGGACCTCAACAGCACAAAAAACATCCAGTCAGCAATGAAAGATACAGTAACTGGAATAAAAAACAACCAATCAGGACAAGAAGAAAAACAATCCAAAAAAACAAGGATAGTGTAAACAGCCTCTGGGACAATTTCAAGCATTTCAACATTTGCATCATAGGGGTACCAGAAGGAGAAGAGAAAGAGCAAGAAATTAGAAATCTATTTGAAAAAATAATGAAGGAAATCTTCGCTGGTCTACTCCAAGACACAATATAATTAAAATGTCAAAGGTTAAACATCAAATGTCAAAGGAAGTGAGAAAAGTCCCAAACAAAATGAATCCCCAGAGGCCCACAGAAAGACACGCTGTAATTAAAAAGCCAAAGGTTAAAGAGAAAGAAAATCTTAAAAGTAGCAAGAGAAAAGAAGTTAGTTACCTACAGGGGATTTCCCATAAAACTGTCAGCTGTTTCTCAAAAGAAACTTTGCAGGTTAGAAGGGTTGGTAAGAAATATTCAAAGTCATGAAAAGCAGGGACCTACAGCCAAAACTACTCTATCCAGCAAAGCTATCAGAATCAAAGGGCAGATAAAGAGCTTCCCAGACTAGAAAAAACTAAAGGAGTTCATCATCACCAAACCATTATTATATGAAATGTTACAGGGACTTATTTAAGGAAAAAAAAGATCAATACTATGAACAATGTAATGGCAAAAAATTCATATCTATCAACAATTCAATCTAAAAACAAAGCAAACAAGAACAGAGACAGAATAATGGAATTGGAGATGGTTTGATGGTTGCCAGATGGGGGTGGGAGGGTGGGGTATGGGTGAAGAGGTGAGGGGATTAAAAAGTATAAATAGATAATTACAGAATAGTCATGGGGATGTAAAGTACAGTATAGGAAATGGAGCAGCCAAAGAACTTATACGCATGACCCATGTACATAAACAATTGAGCGGGGACTGCCTGAGGGAAGGGGTAAACTGAGTGGAGAGAGGCAAAGGGGGAAAAATTGGGACAACTATAATGGCATAATCAATAAAATATAATTAAAAATAAAATGTTATTTAAAAAATGAAGTCTATTTAATTTAGTCTGGTATAAGTATTACTACCCCAACTTTTTAATTTTTATTTTCATAAAATATCTTTTCCATCCTTTTACTTTTAGTCAGTGTGTACTTTTCAATCTGAAGTGAGTCTATTATAAACATCATACGTACAGGTCTTGTTTTGTTATCCATTCAGCCACCATGTCTTTTGATTGAAGCATTTAATCCAACTGCATTTAAAGTAATTGTTGATGGATATGTATTTATTGCCATTTTATTATTCATATTTAAGTTTGTATTCTTCAAGACCCTTTAACATTTCTTGTAATACTGGCTTGGTGGTGATAAACTCCTTTAGTTTTTTCTTGTCTGGGAAGCTCTTTAACTGCCTTTTGATTCTAAATGATTGTTTTGCTAGGCAGAGTACTCTTGGTTGGAGGTCCTTGCTTTTCTCCACTTTGAATATTTCAGGCCAATTCCTTCTGGACTGCAAAGTTTCTGTTAAGAAATCAGCTAACAGTCTTATGGGAGCCTCCTAGTAGATAACTAAAGCTTTTCTCTTGCTGTTTTAAGATTCTTTCTCTGAAATCTTTGGCATTTTAATTACAATGTATCTTGCTGTGGGCCTCCTGGGGTTCATTTTGTTTGGGACTTTCTTGCTTTCTGGACTTGTATTATCATTTTCTTTGCCAGGTGAGGTAAGTTTTGTTATTATTATTTTTATTGCTGTTCAATTACAGTTGTCCTCATTATTCCATTACTCTCCCCTGCCCTACCCACCTGTCATTATTTTTTTCAAAAAGGTTTTTAATTCCTTATTCTCTCTTCCCCTTCCAGCACCACCCCTCCAACCCCAAATGCTTAAAGTTGTCCCAGAGGCTCCTTAAACTATCCTTTTTTTTTTTTTTTTTTTTGCTGTTCTGACTGGACATTGTCTGCTTCCTTATCATCTAAATCACTGATTTAATCATCTGCTTCATCTACTCTACTACTAATTATCTGAAATGTATTCTGTATTTCAGTTAGTATATTTTTCATTTCAGACTGGTTCTTTTAAATGCTTTCTATCTCAACTTTTATGTTTTAAACTTTTATTTTTCCTTATTTTTTATTGTTGTTCAAGTACAGTTGCCTCCATTTCTCCCCAACTCCCTCCCACCCAAATCATCCCCACTTCCCACCCTTGATCCTAACCTCCCTTGGCTTTGTCCATGTGTCCTTTATACACGTTTCTGACAACCCTTACTCTTTTTCCCACCCATTATCCTCTCCCACCTCCCCTGTAGTTACTGTCAGTTTGTTCTTAATTTGTATCTCTGGTTATATTGTGCTTGCTTGTCTGTTTTGTTGATTAGGTTCCACTTATAGGTGAGATCATATGGTATTTGTCTTTCACTGCCTGGCTTATTTTACTTAGCATAATGCTCCCCAGATCCATCCAAGTTGTCACAAAGGGTAGGAGCTCCTTCTTTATTTCTGCTGCGTAGTATTCCACTGTGTAAATGTACCATTGTTTTTTGATCCATTAATTTACTGATGGGCACATAGGTGACTTCCAGCACTTGGCTATTGCAAATAACACTGCTATGCACATTGGGATGCATAGGTTCTTTTGAATTGGTGTTTCATGATTCTTAGTGTATAGTCCCAGCAGTGGAACTGCCAGTTCCATTTTTAGGCAGTTCCATTTTCAGTTTTCTGAGGAAATTCCATACTGTTTTCCACAGTGGCTGCACCAGTTTGCATTCCCACCAACAGTGTACAAGGGTTCCCTTTTCTCCACAACCTCACCAGCACTTGTTGTTTGTTGATTTAGTTATGATGGCCATTCTGACTGGTGTGAAGTGGTATCTCATTGTAGTTTTAATTTGCATTTCTCCCATGGTTAGTGATGCTGAGCATCCTTTCATACACCCCTGGGCTCTCTGTATGTCCTCCTTGGAGAAATGTCTGTTCAGGTCCTTTGCCCATTTTTTAATTGGACAAATCTCAATTTTTCTGTTTCCTATCTCTTCATTGAAGTTTTCACTACATTCATCTACTCCTCCCCAATTCACTGAACATCCTTATAACCAGCATGTTGAACTCTGCATTTGGTAGACTGCTTTTCTCCATTTTGTTTAGTTCTTTTTCTGGAGTTTTGTTCTTTTATGTGAGACCTGTTTCTTTGTCTCATTTTCACTGCCTCCCTGATTGTTTCTATGTATTAGGTATAGGTGCTGTATCTCTCGGTCTTAGTAGAGTGGCCTTACATAGGTGCCCTGTAGGGCCCAGTGGCACAACCTCCCAGGTCACTCAAGCTAATTTCTCCAGGTGTACCATCCCTACCCTGGGTGGGCTGTGTGCACCCTCTTGTTGTAGCTGAGCCTTGATAGGTGTTGACACCTCAATGGGAGATATTTAACCCTAGGCCAATTGGCAGTGAGGACTGGCCACAACCACTGTAGAGGATCTGCTGTGCAGCAACTGACCCCACAGAACAGGACTTGCTTCAGTGGAGCTCTCGTGCCTGCTGAATCCATACCTTGAGTATGTTAATCATGGAGGTAGTTGGGTGGTGCTTCAGCATGGTCTGAAGCTGTACACCAAGTAAGCAGGCTTGGGGGCCTCCTGGAAAATGCAGGCCAAGTTCAGCCTCTGGCTGTGCCCTGCTCAGGCCCACCTGGCATGAGCTACAGAGAGATCTGCAGATTGCTGCTACTTATATTGGGCTTGGACATGCTTGGGAGAGCCAAGCTGTGAACAAAGGCCAGCCGACTTGTGCCAGGCCTGGGGCCACTAAGCAAGAGGCATGCAGCACTCTGAGGCCAGATTCTGCTTATTGAAGAGACTTTAGGAAAGTACTGGGCATGAGCCAAGACAGGCCATTTGTATGGAAAAGCTTGTTGAAATGGATTGGGTGGGTGTGAAAGTTGGGAGGGGCAGGGTCTGAGGTATCCCCAGGGTGGGGCAAACAGTGTTACCCAGGTTGATGACTCAGATATGGTACCCACCTGCTGATTCTGTCAGGGTAGGTGTCAGAAAAGGAACAATGGCCTCTGCCAGCACTTCTATCTGGGAGAAAGCTGCCCCTCCAGCACTTACCCCAATGGTAGACAATTCAGTTACTCTCTGTATGTCCCTGGCACCTTTCAACCTTCATGGGATCTTTAAGAGGAATGCCTAGGTCTCCAAAAGTCCTCCATGTCATTCAGCCATAATCCTTACCGGTTTTCACAGGCAGAGTTATGGGGTCTTCCCTTTGTGGCACTGGAACCCTAGGCTGAGGGGCCTGGTGTAGGGCTGGGACACCTCGTTCCTCAGTGGGGACCTCTGCAGCTGAGATATCTCCCAATTTTTAACCACCACAGGTGGGTGTAAAACCAGGCCTGTTCCGAGTCTCTGCCCCTCCTACCAGTCTCGAAGTGGCTTCTTCTTCATATCTTTAGTTATAGGACTTTTGTCCAGCTGGATTTCAGGAAGTTCTAAATGATGGCTGTTCTATAGTTTAGCTGTAATTTTGAAGTGGTTGTGGGAGGATGCAAGTATTGCATTTACCTACTCTGTCATACTTATTGTATATTTTTTAAGTTTTATTTCATCTTCATTAATTTTATTGTGATAAAATTCACACACAATTCACTCATTTAAAGTGTATAATTTAATGGTTTTTAGTGTATTCAAAGCTGTGCTTCCATCACCAAAATCAATTTTATATCATTTTTATCTTCCCCAAAAGAAACCCTATACCCATTAGCAATAACTCCCCATTTTCTTCCAATCCTCAGCCCTAAGCAACCATGAATGTACTATTATCCTAAACACTTGCCCATTCTGCATATTTTCCTCTTCAATTTTAAAAAGTATTTTCACTGAATATACGATTTAGGTTTACAGGTTTTCTTCATTTAGCACTTTAATGTTACTATTCCAGTATCTTCCTTCTGGCTTGTTGGAGTTCTGTCCAAAAGTTTGCCACAATTGTTACTTTGTATATTAGTCTGCTAGGGATGCCTTAACATAGTAACACTGACTGGATGGCTTAAATGTTGTTTATTTTCTCATCATCAAAGAGTCCATGGGTTTGGTTTCTTCTGAGACCTCTCTCCATGGATTGCTTGTGATAACCTTCTGTGTCTTCACATGGTCTTTCTTCGGTGCATGCGTGTCCCTTTGTGTATCCAAATTTCCTTATCTTATAAGGAAGCAGTCAGATTGGATTAGGGTCACGTTAACAGCCTCATTTTAACTTAATTGACTCTTTAAAAGGCCTTTCTTCAAATATAGTCATATTCTGAGGTACTATTGGGGCTTAGTTTCAACATACAAATTTTGGGGATACAATTCAGCCCATAACACCTCTGTATATAAGTGTACAGGATTTTTTTGGTGTCTTGTTTTTTTTCTTTGTTGTTGTTTTTTGTCTGCTTTGAAGACTCTCTATTTTCACTAGTTTTAAGCAACTTGATTAAGATGTTCCTTGATGTAAGTTCCCTTCATGACTTTTCTCTTTTGGGTTTTCATGAATCCAAGTAGCTCAAAGAACTCATGAAGAGCTACACCAAAGCTATCATAATCAAACTGCTTAAAATCAGTGATGAAGAGAAAATCTTAAATGAGCTCTTTGGATCTGTGAATTTATAGTTTTCATTAAATTTAGAACAGGTACTATCATTACTTCCTCAAGTATTTTTCTAGCCCCACACCCACATTTCCAAGACTCCCAACTCCACACATTCTTAGTCGCCTGATAGTGACCCACTATTCATTCATAATTTACTTATCACTATGTACTTATAGTTTTTCTTATGTTTTATTTTGGATGTTTCTATTGCTATGTCTTCAGGTTCATTAATTTTTTCTTCTGCAATGTCTATCTACTGTTAACCCTACTGTATTTTTCATTTCAGAAATTGTCAGTTTCATCTTTGGAAGTTTGGTGTGGGTAATTTTATACCCTCTGTCTCTATTTAATATACTCGCTCTTTCATCCAGGCTTTAAACATATGAAACAGCGTAACTGTTACAACGTCTTTGTCTCCTAGTGCTGTTGTGTGTGTCGTTTCCAGTCCAGTCCAAGTGACTGGCTGTTCTCCTCCATGTGCTCTGTGTTCTCTGCCTCTCTGTATGCCTGGTCATTTGTGACTGGGTGCCAAATGTTGTGAATTTTGTATTGTTTGCTGGAGTTTTTTCATTTTTTCTTTAATTTTGAGATTTGTTTCAGGAATCAGTGACATGGAAACAACTTAATCCTTCTGAGGCTTGGTTTTATGCTTTGTTAGTCTTTTACACCAGGATGAATATGACACCATTATTGGGGGCAATATCCTTCCAAGGACTCAACAATGTCCCGGGTGTTAAGAGATGTTTCTACTCTAGCCAGCAGAAACACAACATACACATGGACCTTTATAACAAGGACTGTTCCGCCTAATGCCTTCTAGTGGTATTTTTCTGGCCCTGAATTAATTTTGTTAATAATCATGAAGTGATCAGCACTCAACTAAAGACGCTAAGGCACTAAAGTCCAATACAACTTTCTTTGATGATGGCATTGTGGCTACTGAGCATTCAAAGTGTAGTTAGTGCAGCTGAGAAAAAGAACTTTTATTTAAATATCCACATGTGGTTAGCAGCTACTGTACTAGACAGTGCAGGTTTAGGGGAAACCTCTTACTCTCTCATGTGAAACTCTCTTCTCTCACATACACTACATACAAATTCTAGCTGCCTTGACATTCCTATACTTTTACCTCTGTCTCCTCACCTCAGGGCAACTGCCCGCTCTATTTGGGTATCCCTTCCCACCCCAGGTGCTACAACCTGGAAACTTTCTTCAGGCCAAAAGGTGGGGCCATCAAAGGGCTCAACCTGTTTGTTTCACTTCTCTCAGGTATCACTGTTCTGTGCTACCCCTTGTCCAATGTCTAAAATAGTTTTTTTTTATTGATTTGAGAGAGACATCAATTTGTTGTTTCACTTATTTATGTATTCATTCGTTGCTTCTTGTATGTGCCCTGACCAGAAATCGAACCCACAACCTTGGCATATCAAGCTGACACTCTAACGAACTGAGCTACCCAGCCAGAGCTAAGACATTTTAAAAATATATTTTATCCAGTTATTTAAGGCAGGAGCATAAGTCAACTTCTTGTTACTCTACCATGACTAAAACTTAAGCTCTCTTCCATTGAGTTTTAAATATTCAGTTGTTATATATTTTTATTTGCAAATTTTCTATAAAATATCTAATTCCTTATTTTAAACCCAACCAACCTTGCTTTATTCCTGTTTCTTATTCATAGTTCTTATTCACTCTTCTATTTCATTAAATATGCTTATTTTACATTCTATGTCAAATAATTCAATATCTGAAGTTTCTGTGGGTCTGGATCAGTTGTTTCTGGCTCATGCTTGTTCAAAGTGACATTTGTGACAATATTATTATTATTATTATTAGCACATATTTATTGGTAATCTATCTTTGGGAATTCTTTGAAGCTAGGGCTGGTATGTGCTACACTAGGGATGATCTGAGTTGGCTTCTCTCGGGGGCCTGGAAGCTCTATCAACTTGGATCTACCGTTTTTAAAAAAGATTTTATCTATTTGTTTCTTGAGAGAGGGAGAGAAACATCAATGTGTGGCTGTACCTCATGTGCCCCCTACTGGGGACGTGGCCTGCAACCCAGGCATGTGCCCTGACTGGGAATCTAACCAGCGACCCTTTGGTTTGCAGGTCAGCACTTAATCCACTGAGCCATATCAGCCAAGGCTGGATCTACTTTTTTTTATTAAATTTAGTTTATATATATTTAACTTTTTGACCAAAAAATAAATTCACATGGTTCAAAAATTTTACTCATTCCCTTCCCATTTCTCTTGGTTGGGCCTGAGGACCAAACTAGCACAGTGTGTAGTAAAGAATTTAATTGTGCCCAAAGAGGTCTGGTCTTTGCCTCAGCTCCCTGAAAGTAATCCTAAACCATTGGACTGTTCTGCTTGTTAAGAGTCTGTTTACCAGGAACTTTGAGCTAGGCCAGATAGTCTAACAATGTGACTTTGGGTCACAGTATTAATGTGACCTCAAAAGGAGCTGGAGACTGAGGTCAGCTTATGTACGCAGTCACCATATCTGTGTGATGGAGTACCAACAAAAACTCTGAACACCAAGGCTTGAGTGAGCTTATTCAGTTGGTAATGTTCCACATGTACTGTCGCATATCATTGCCAGGAAGAGTTAATGCTGTCCATGACTCTACTGGGACAGGGTAACTGCAAGCTCAGCAATTGGAACCCTCCTGGACTCTACCCGATGTGTCTCTTCCATTGGCTGATTTCAATATTTTATCCTTTCCCTGAAATAAACTGTAACTTTGAGTGTAACAGCCTTCAACGAGTTCTGTGTGTCCTCTTACCAAATTACTGAACTTAGTGATGGTCTTAGGGAACCCTGAACTCTGCAATTGGTGCCAGAAGTGAGGGTGGACTTGAGAGACTGTTTCCTAACTTTGTAGTCAGCAGCGTTGGGACTGAGGATTCACCTGGAGTGGCTGCAGTGGGGGCTAAGAGGGCAGCACGGTGGTCAAGAGAAGGACTTCATACAGAAGGATTAGGAAAATAAGAAGCCTCGGGTAGCTTTCCTCCTTCCTAGCCTTCACTCAGGAAGTTCCAGTCCCCCACCCCTACCCCTATAAACCCTGAACCTTAACACCATCAAATGATCTAAAAAGTGTCAGGAAATGAAACACAGCCCTACTTTTAAAAGGTCAGGGACCCTATTTCTGAATTAAGATCTCTAAGGTAGCCCTGGCTGGTATAGCTCAGTGGATTGAGTGTGGGCTGTGAACCAAAGGGTCGCCAGTTCAACTCCCAGTCAGGGCACATGCTTGGGTTGCAGGCCAGGTCCCTAGTGAGGGCCATGTGAGAGGCAACCACACATTGATGTTTCTCTCCCTCTCTTTCCCCCTCCCTTCCCTTCTGTCTAAAAAAAATAAGTAAAATCTTAAAAAAAAACCCTCTAACGTAAACTCAACTTTCAAAGGTGGCAGTGGAAAATAAGGTTAACAGCCCTGCAGAAAATATGCAATTCTGGTTCTGAATGTCACTAAAAGACCTTCGTAGTAGACTAATGTAAACTCAAACTGATTAAGGATGAAGAACTACATCATCAGACTGCCAGGGATAGACTTTTGCTCAAGTAAGCCATCTTCCTAGCATGCCAGTAATAAATATGCTCTAACTTTGTCATGCAGACAAAACTTGGATGGCTAGTTTTTTTTTTGGTTTTTTTTTTAAAGATTTTATATTTATTTATTTTTAGAGAGAGGGGAAGGGAGGGAGACAGAGAGGGAGAGAAACAGCAATGTATGGTTGCCTCTCGCATGGCCCTCACAGGGACCCGGCCTGCAACTAGACATGTGCCCTGACTGGGAATCGAACCGGGATCGTTTGGTTCCCAGCCCGCCCTCAATCCGCTGAGCTACACCAGCCAGGGCAGATGGCTAGTTTTTTAAGCGCATGAGTAAATTCAGGGCCGGTCAACAGGGTAGGGGCACAAAATGATTGACAGGTATTCCCTTTCTGCCTACAGTGATTTAAAAAAGGGAAATATTTTTAAAAATAAAAATAAAAAGTAATAATGTGCTCACATATCACAAAGAAAAAAAGCAGCAACACTGAGAAAGAGAAAATATTTTCATGAAAGACAGGATGCAGGAAAAAAACACAGATGACCAAAGAGAAACACCAGTTCTGAAGCATCAGAAAACAGAAAATATCATTCAAAATAATTGTCTCACTCTTAGGTTTTGCCATCCCTCTTCCAAGCATTCAAAGCTGAGAGAACAGGCAATGAGAATTCTCCCAGACAAAACAAATGAATCCCCTACAACCCATCCCCCAAGACCAGAGAATTTCAAAGTGCTCCCAAATACTCATATTTATAACTCAAGAAACCTAAATTCAGTGCTGTGCTTTTCACAGGTATTCCTCTCTTACCTCTCCTAAAATTAAACTATAAAAACATTAAATAAATATCATCACAAAAATCAGCACAGCATAATCTCTACCTCTGAGCAGGTTAAGGGAAGAACATGGCATAACTGCTATCTTTCCAGTGCTGCCAGAACAGAATAACCTAAAAGTCTGAATGCTCTGAGAGTATAACACAGATTGTGGCCTGTTTCCACACTGCCTTTGCAGCCTTCCTAGGATGGACCAGTGGGATTTAACATGAACCAAATCTGTCAACCAAGTTGAAGACAGACACATGGGTTCTAATGAGCAGTGGTGAAGAAACACACTGCTCCATTTGGCTCCAAACAATGATAAATAATTCAGGAAAGAAAAACCACAATACAGAGCACAGCAGTCAGATTTAAAAATAAACCATAAGCCACAGAGCCTGGGTGGGAGAATCAGGAGTCAGAGAAGATGAATTTGTGTCAACAAATTCCCAAGCCCTCTGCAATACAGGATGCTGCTGAAACTGTCACTCAAACCAGATGCCAGAATTCTAATATGCTTTTTCAAAAAAAAAAAAAAAAACCCAAGTATTTTTCAGGAACTTGGTAAATGTGGTAACAAGAGACCTAATAAACATTAGTGCTATCTGGATAGCAGTCACAGAAAAAGAAAAACTGCCCTGCCAGTGTGGCTCTGTCGGTTGGAGCGTCCACCTGAAGCTTAAGGGTTGCGGGTTTGATTCCGGTCAGGGCACACACCTAGATTGTGGGTTCCGCCCCTGGTCTGTGAGTGTGCAATCCCCGGTATGGGCACGTACGGGGGGCAACCAGTTGATGCATCTCTCTCTTGCATCAGTGTTTCTCTCTCTCCCTTCCTCTCTCGCTCTAAAAGCAATGAAAGAATGTCCTCGGGTGAGGATAAAAAAGAGAGAGAGAGAGAAAGGAAATCCAATATGGAAGACATGTTTTTAAGAAAAAATTGGAAGGGGGTTAAAATTCTATTTTACATACCACCAAGTTCTAGGGCCAACATCATCTTAGATGTGTACTTACTAATTATCCTCTAGTATTTAGGGTACATATCACTCAAGACTTTTCTATTCATTGCTGCACCTCTAGAAGATCAGATTACACACCACATACACACACAAGATTCTCACCTGTTAACAAGAAAGGGTAGCTTGAAAACAAGACTGAAGCCATGATCATGTTCTCATCAGATTTAAATTAAACTCCCAAGTCTGACAGAACTGACGAATTTAGTTATATGAGGACAGGCCAAAATCATGGGTGCATGTGCACTGTTCAGGTTTCAACCCCACTCAAGGCTGCTTCACGTATGGGGTCTGATGGATTGCGTGGCTGGACAATCTTAAGTCCAGTGTACTAAGGATTGTAAGAATGACTAGAACCCAAATTTAGTCTACAAACTCAACAATGTGTGTGATGAAGAAATAACATTCTACATCAAAATTGTATTTCCCCACAACCATCAAAATATACATTTTCAGCCCGGCTGGTGTAGCTCAGTGGATTGAGCGCAGGCTGGGAACCAGAGGGTCCCGGTTCGATTCCCAGTTGGGGCACATGCCTGGGTTGCGGGCCGGATCCCCAGTGAGGGCCATGTGAGAGGCAACCATACATTGTTCTTTCTCCCTCCCTTCTCCTCTCTCTGAAAATAAATAAATAAAAATCTTAAAAAAAAAATTAAAAAGGAAAAAGGCTATAAAAAATATATATATACATTTTCATCATTCATATACATCATTCATAAGTCTGAGATTGATTCCAGATGACTGAATATTTTAGGAGCAAATAATGATGCCTACTCTACCCATGATGTATTATACAAATATAAAAGAAACCATAATCTGGTCCTTTTATATACTATTTTATTCTAACTAAACAAACAGTACTTCTCTAAAGACCAATACATAAAACAAACCCAAATGCTTCTGCCTCACCTACCTTTAGAAGAAAAATTGACTGTCTTCTCATAACAGTACCACTCAACTTAAACCACACAAAGATCAGAATGTGCTTGGAATAAGATAAAGTTTTTTTCCAATTCTTAAATTCTCTAGATTCTAAGACTCAACACTAAATAGTATTTTCAGAGAAACAGACTGGCTCATTTAAAACATGGTCCACACAA
Source organism: Micronycteris hirsuta (assembly GCA_004026765.1). NCBI lineage: Eukaryota > Metazoa > Chordata > Mammalia > Chiroptera > Phyllostomidae > Micronycteris > Micronycteris hirsuta. The sequence goes on from PVJI01018144.1 coordinate 30,099, forward strand.
AGCACTTCTCCAGACAAGACCTAACATGATGGACCAGCTGTTTTCCATCCCTACTCACCACACAGTAAGCCATCACGCTTCTCTCTGTGAATTCAGGCTTTCTGACTATTGTCAACAGACAGCATACTCAGACGGACCTGGAGTTGAGTCCCAGCACTAGCACCACCAATGTGTGTGGTAAAAGAACCATTTTCTCGGTCTCCCACTTTAGACAGAGCCACTCTGGCCCCCTTCTAACTTATCTATCCCCTTAGGGCAAGATGTTTACGGGACCAAGGGGACACACCTACCTAAAACCCCTGACTCTACCATCCCAAACTATACTCTGGATCCCAGCATTACCTACCCAAGCAGTCCCAAGCCCACTTCCAGAGCTTTCGGTGGATCTGTTTTCTCAAACTAAGTCCTCCCGTAAATAATACCCACTGTTATACACATTCTATGTTCTGAATGGTGTACAAGGGACAGATTATGAGAGGGGTATAGATAGAGACTAGATTTAGGGGGTCTTCCTGCAATATTCCTTTCTGTCTTAGAAGTCTGAGAAGTCCAAGAATTCTTGGCTGTAAGTCATTATGAAAGTACACTATCTAGGTAAAATAAGAACAATTTTTTTAAGTTTTTTAAAAATCTTGATTTATAACTTAAATATTTAGACATGGAATATGTGCCTCCATTAATGATCTTTCCCTGGGACTTAAAATTATTAGAAGCAGGCCTACCTAACCCTGTCACATACAAGCTATGTGATCTCAGATCAGTAACCACCTCTGTAAGTCTCACTTTACTGACCTGTAAAATAAGCTAGATAAAACACCCTTTATAGGATTTTTATGTGATGAAATAATTTTCAAAGTAATTCTGCAGGGTGCCCAATGCGCAGCAAATATGTGCAAAACTAAAACTATAATTGGTTCTGTCATCACTTCTCTCCCTAGTATGGGCAAAAATACACCGTATGGGCAAAAAAGGAGAACCAATTTCAGAGAAAACATAACCAAAACACAACTATCTGTGGGTCTCATTTCCATCATTGACTAAATGGAAGTCTACTGGTATTATTTTTCTTACATTCTCCCATTAAAATGTAAGGTCTAATACTCTGGTTTCTCTTCAAATCATATAAATCTTTCGCCTTTTTTTTTTTTTAATGTAAGCTCTATTTTTTTTTAACTAAAAAAAAAAAAAAGATGACTGTTACTTAAACCTATTGTGGTAATCATGTTGTAATATATGAGGTCTGTCCAGAAGGTATCCAGCCATGTAATATGAAAAATAGAGACATTTTGCCCTGGCTGGCATAGCTTGGTGGATTGAGCGCGGGCTGTGAACTAAAGGGTCGCAGTTCGATTCCCAGTTGGAGCACATGCCTGGGTTGCGTGCCAAGTCTCTGGTGGGGGCCACGTGAGGGGCAACCACACATGGATGTTTCTCTCCCTCTCTTCCTCCCTTCCCTTCTGTCTAAAAATAAATAAATAAAATCTTAAAAAAATAGAGACATTTATTGAAGAAGATACAAGAAACATTGTACGTAAGACAATGACACCTCAGTCCCCTTCAAAGTAGGCACCCTGGGACCTCACATAGTTCTCTCAATTGCCACCAGCTGCCCCATCGTATTTTCCTTAATCTCATTGATGGGCTGAAATCCCTTCCTTTTCAAAGGTGATTTTAGTTTGAGAAAAGCCAGAAGCTGCGGAATGCCAAATCTGGGCTGTAGGGCAGATGAGTCACCTGGGTGACTTGATGTTTCACCAAAAACTCTGCATGAGATGCATGCATGAGCAGGCACGTTGTTGTGATGAAGCTGCCAATCACCAGTTGCCCATAGGTGAGGCTTCCTGAGTCACCCAAATAGTTTCCAAAGAGGATGTTCAATCTTAACGCAAAATGTGATGCAAATTCATTGCCCTACTTGCTCAGTCATTTTGAATGTGATGGCCCCACGGTAAGCATGCTCACTCAATGGTGTCTATCACCCCCCAACTCCAGACTAGTACGGTGAAGTTGTCATTGTTTACTCATGCACATTTCAGGCCACTCTCTTTGGCTACTAGGTTTTTTTAAAAATATATTTTATTGATTATGCTATTACAGTTGTCCCATTCCCCCCCCTTTATTGCCCTCTGCCCTGCACACCCCCTCTCACCTGTGCCCCCACCCCGCAACCTGGTTCATGTCCATGGACTGTACATATAAGTTCTTTGGCTTCTACATTTCCTATACTATTCTTAACCTCCCTGTCTATTTTCTACCTACGACTCTTGTTATATTAACAATGGCTGGACTTTTTCGGATAGACCTCGTATACATGTCAAGTCAATAAGTGGTATATCTTAAACTTAAACAGAGCTATATGTCGATTATATCTCATTAAAACTGGGGAAAACATAAGCTCTCTAAAGGCAGGGAGTTTTTCTTTTTCTTCACTGCTATACCCCTTACTGTCAGTTCCTGGCATAATGAATATGTACTTGTTAATAAACTATTACTACAAAAAGCAAGTACAGAGTGGTGATCTGATACCCCAACATTGATGTAATACAAAAGCAAGCCTGGCATAACCATAAAGTGAATTATTTATATATAGTTACTTCATTTAGCTGCTTCCTCTAATTTCAAAACAGCTTCCTTAAAAATGAAATTAATAAAACCAGAGTGCATTTCTATCATGAGGACATTTCTGCTCTCTTCAACTTCACTTAGTTACCTACCTGTACAGGGATACTAATAACACTCAGTAATTTCATATACTCCTACCAGAGAGGAAATTTAATTAACTAAATTGTCCTAAAGCTCCAAATATGATAGGAAGTAGTAAAAAGAAATCCAAAAGAGCAGGTTAGGAAAAGGTACCTTTCTACATGTCTGTTATGCTTTTATCCCTAACCCCTTGAGTTTTGCATAGGCCAATCCCGTCAACTCTTAAGAACTCAAAGCAGGTCTACAAATTATATCTTATATCCTATCACACTCTCAAAAACATTACTTTGGTTTTCAACTTTCCTTAACACATTTATAACTCTGATGAACATTCAGTTCCAAACTAAAGGTTAGAATATTGTGGCAGAAGTACGTAATCTGGAATCAAATCTGTTCTGAAACAAACTGAAATGACCTTGACAACATTATACATGATACTCTCAGGAAGAGAGAATGATGGTTGGAAAAAAGATAGCTCAGCAGTATATCCTGCATGATTGATAATTAAAAGTTTGCCCTGGCTGCTGTGGCTCAGCAGACTGAGCAATGGCCTGAAAACCAAAGGGTCACCAGTTCAATTCCCATTCAGGGCACATGCCTGGGTTGTGGACCAGGTCCCCAGTAGGGGACGCTTGAGAGGCAACCACACATTGATGTTTCTCTTCCTCTCTCTCTCTCTCCCTTCTTCTCTCTCTAAAAACCTTTTTAAAAAAGTTTGTCAATAAGGCGAACATGTTATAGACATGGTTTTATATCACATAAATCCATGAAAACTAGCCTGGATATTTATTTAAAAGCTTATTTTCAAAAAATTGCACCCTCCATGTTGGTCTGAAACACATGTACAACATAAGGCATTATCTTAAAAAAAAGCTTACTCTTGGTGACCTCAAGATACTATTAGCAAAAGTATGATATTCCTGGGCACTGGCAAAATAAATTCCCATTAGCTCTAAATTCCATGGCTGGACTAACATGGATTAACATAACTCCTCCCTGAACGAAATACAAAGTCTTCTTAAAAAAAAAGAGACACAAAATCCAACAAGTTCCGACTTCTGGCAAGATGGAGGCGTAGGTAGATACACTGTGCCTCCTCACACAACCAAATGAGGAAAAACAGCAATTTAAATAAACAAAAACAGCCAAATCTGACAGAAAATCGAACTGAGAGGAAGTCCAACAACCAAGGAGTTGAAGAAGACACATTCATCAAGA